>VWZP01008330.1:200271-222912 GCA_013396995.1 Dicaeum eximium | reverse complement strand
CTTCATGGGCACCAATCTTTGGGGTTGCACTTCATGGGCACCAATCTTTGGGGTTGCACTTCATGGGCACCAATCTTTGGGGTTGCACTTCATGGGCACCAATCTTTGGGGTTGAACTTCATGGGCACCAATCTTTGGGGTTACACTTCATGGGCACCAATCTTTGGGGTTACACTTCATGGGCACCAATCTTTGGGGCTGAGCTTCACGGGCACCAACCTTTGGGGCTGAACTTCATGGGCACCAATCTTTGGGGTTGCACTTAATGGGCACCAATCTTTGGGGTTGAACTTCATGGGCATCAACCTTTGGGGTTGCACTTAATGGGCAAAATCACTCCCAAAAACCCTCACCTGGCTTAGGAATCTTTTCATCCTTCTGTGGAAACGCAGCAGTTCTGGGCACCAAAATCCTGTACAACGCCACCAGTGTCCCCCACTCCCGTGTCCAGGAGCACATCTGGCCATGAGCCGTCCCAGTGGGAAAAGCAACCCCAAAAAACAATCCTGGAGAGCTCCTGAGCCACCTCCCAGGACTGTGGGTGCTGCCAGGGGGGTGCAACGACCTCAGGAAGGAGGAGCACGTTTTTATGAGAGCACACTTCTCACCTGAACTGCATCCAGAGCACTTCCATCACTTTTTATTTAAGAATTCAGCTCCCCAGCCCTGCAGCAAACACAGCCCTGCCTTCCCTGCCTCTCCGGACTGCCTGTTCTGGAAGGAGATCTGCTATCAGCTATCAATTGCAGTAGCAAGCATCTAATTTGACTTTGGCAGCAAGATGACAGTGTCTTGAATGCTAAATTACATCTGCAAAAAGGTCAAACCCCATGGATACCTGAGCATTTACATAATTCAAACAGCTCATCATCAGTTGCCTCCTTTTTTTTTTTTCTTTTTTTTTTTTAAAGCTACTCTAAGGCAATGAATTTGCCATGACTTTCGGGAAAGTGACTTCTAGTGGGTAAATGTTCTTGGGTTCGACCTTGTTTCTACGGTGTTAATTACTGCCATTATCAACTGCTTTCATCTTCAGGAAAAAAAAAAAAAAGGCAATTAGTTGTAGGAATCAGCCCTCCCCTACATTGGTGGTAATAAACCCGAAACCCCTGCCCTGGGAGGAACAGCTTTGTGCAACCTCCCATCACCTCCAGACCCTCCTTCCTTCATAAAACCACCCGGAGCTGCTCAGCAGACTGGAGACAGAATCATTTCTCAGCGGTGCCACCGATTTCCTGGGCAACTTTTACAAATCCGGATGCAGAAAACCTCAGTGTAAGGAAAAGGGATTTCTGTGCCCTGCTCACGGCGAGGAGCAGAGTCAGAGCTCTCAGATCCCATTCCCATCTGATTTTCTGGATAACAAACACCGGTGATTCTCCATCTCAGTGCCTCAGTTTCCTTCCTCCTTCCTGGTGAGCTCAGCACAGCCCAAATTCCGTGTCTGCACCTGAGGGCACCTCACAGCTGCTCAACTCCTCCAACTTTCCTCACTGTCCGTATTTGCAGATGAATTACAGCTTTGTAATTAATCCTCCCTTTTTTTCGTAGCTCTGTATGTTAATCACCATGATTATTTCTGGTAATTCCATTTTATAAATGCTCCTGGAAGCACAGAGCAGTGGCTGCACTATCTGAAATGAAATCTCTGCTCAGGAAAACTGCAGCGAGTGCAGGGCAGAGGCTTTGGGAACAGAGCTGGAATTGCAGGGAGTGCCCAGCACTTGTTTCTTCACTGGATTCCAGAGCCACAGGATCAGTGAAGCTGGAAAAGCCCTCCAAGGTCTCCAAGTCCAACCTGTGACCCATCCCCATCTTGTCCCCAGCCCAGAGCACTCAGTGCCACCTCCAGGAATTCCTTGGCCACTCCAGGGATGGGCACTCCAAACCTCCCTGGGCAGTTCCAAGGCCTGAGCACCCTTTCCATGGAGAAATTCCTCCTGATGTCCACCCTGAGCCTCCCCTGAGGCCGTTCCCTCTCCTCCTGTCCCTGTTCCCTGGAGCAGAGCCCTCCCCTGGCTGTCCCCTCCTGTCAGGAGCTGTGCAGAGCCACAAGGTCCCCTCTGAGCCTCCTTTTCTCCAGGCTGAGCCCTCTCAGCTCCATCAGGAGTTTCCCAGCTCCGTTCCCGTCCCTGGAACTCCTGCCACGAGTGACCAGAGCTGTCCCCAGGGCTGGAGGTGCCCCTCAGTGCCAGCACAGGGGACAGTCCCTGCCCTGTCCTGCTGTCACAAGTGCTGATGCTCTTCCTGCCTCTCTCCCACCACTCAGAGCAGGAGCATTTTGAGCAGGAATCTCTCCCTAAGAGATTCTTTCCCTCCCCCTCACACCCCCGGTGGAAAATCAAAAAAAAACCCCAAAACCCTAAAGGGAAAAAAAGGACAAGGTTTGCTCTGAGCTTGTCCAGTCACTGCTCAATCAGGAACAGAACTTCAAACACCTCCCCAAATTCTAAACACCCTGAACACCTGTGCCATCAGCCCCTCCCTGCTCCAGCATTCCTGTCACCTCACACAGCACTGTCCCACTGCCACCACCCAACTCCCACCCAGGTCCCACGAACCAACCTGCGGCTTCCCTCCAAACCCTTCCTTGAATTCTGCCTCTCCCTCAAATTGAAAAAACAATTCAATTGTTTTTCCTTGTCCAAGACCTGAAAACACGCTGGAAAGACATGGTTAGGGTTAATAAGTATCTCTATCAATAGAATATTCAATCAGTATGAATAACCATCAGATCTCTCCCCACCCTTCTGACTGATGATAGCTAAATTACTTCTAAATATAGCCCTTAAAATCTGCATTAATCCTGTCTGCTCAGACACGTTGGCTTTATTGACAGCATGAAGATATAAGCCAAGCACCTGCATGGAGCACGAGCTTATAAAATAGGAAATAAGAGCAATCCAGAGGAAACACAACTTCCATTAACCTTGGCTTTTTGTTTTCACTTCTCTGAACGCTGACACTGCCACCAAATAATCATTGCACTGCAGGCAGCTCTGGACTCCAGCCCTACCAGAGAATTGCACAGCACAACCACTTCCATCCACACTCCATTACTCTCCAGCTTGCAGGAAGGTAACAAGAGGGACAAGTTCCTCTCAGGAAACCAAGAGGTCAAGAACATCAGTGCCTGGCTGGACTTGCAGCGTGTGTTTCCCATTAAAAGCTGTGTCAGTGCTTCCCATGTGTCCACACCGGAGCCATCAGGAACAATTCCCTTCCCAGCTGAACACATTCCCACTTAAAAGCTCTGAGGAGCTCCTGGAGAGCGGGCAGGCAAAAGGAATCCATTTTTAATGACCACATCTGGCTGTGTTTGTGCCACCAAGGAAGGCAGAACCTGGATGAAGCCACGGTCTCACTGTCCTTACCACGAGTACAGAGTCACAAAATCATGGAATGGGTTGGCTTGGGAGTTACAGCTCATCCCATTCCACCTCCCACTGTCCCAGTTTGTTCCAACCCAGCCTTGGACACTGCCAGGGATGGGGCAGCCACAGCTTCTCTGGGAAGAGCCACAGAAACTCCTCCCTGCATGACTTACAGGGCAGCAAATCCCAGGGAATATTCCAAGGGGAGCCTTTTGGGAGACAGACCTGCAGCTGGGTAACTTCAGGAGAGGGTCAGGCTGGATCCCTCAGCACCTTCAGCTGACACAAGGTCCACAAGAAGGCCATGGACACATCCCTTTCTGCTCTGGTGTGAATTACAAATAACTCCATGAATTCCTGGAGTCCCATCAGAGCCAGAGGTGACTCAGGCCCTGCTTGTGCTCCCTCTGAGGGCAGCCTGTCCATCACACTCTGGGTTATTGCACAGAGCTGGGAGCTCTGGGCTCCTCGCCATCAGGAGTAATTGGATTGCAAGAAAAGCACAGATCTGCCTCCAAATGACATTTTTATCAATATCTGTCTGTTTACAGGTGTCTGTCATAACCTTCAAATACACTTAAATAACTCATTCATCCGAGCCTTGAGCGTGTGCTAGGGAGAAGATTCATCAAGCAAATGCAAATCTACTGCTCCAGTTTGTGCCTTCTGAGAAAATGTTCATCAAAGAACCTCTCCAGGTCCTGGAGATCCTTCCCTGGAGTGGCAGCACGGCTTGAATGGCCAAGGTTTCCCAACAGAGGAGGTGGGGCCGACAGAACAAAGATTCAGCCCAGAAACAATTCAGTGTTTCTTTACAAATCAGTTTTTTTGAGATTCACTGCTGCCCTGGGAACATCTCAGCTCAGTCCATCCTTCTCATTGAAGGCTGAAGAATTACCCTGCTCAGTGGAAAAGCTCAAGGTTTCATCTGGATTCTGATATGCAAAGACAAACCTGTGGAAATGAAGAACCAAATCTTTTAGCCCCTCCCAAACCAGACAGAATGAAACCTTCTGGTCCCTGCCTGTTTCAAGCTCCAGTGAACCCAAATCACTGCATCTGAGCTTCTACTCCAGCATTTAAGTCTGTCAAAACATCCCTCAGGCCAGCCCAACCTGCACAGCAAGAGCTGAGCTTGTTACTGAAGCCCAAAGTGATTTGTTTGCAATTCCTCCCAACTGTTCTGGCTGCAGGAATGCTGATGTTCCCTCCCAACACCGAGCACCTCTGGTTATTTTTGGTCTATTATCCACGGCAGGTGAGATGGAAGGAATCAAATCCAGCAGAGCCAGGCTTTAGCAGCATCAGCACCTTCCCAGACAGTAACAACACTGAGAGTGATTTATCCCAGAGTTAAATGTTATGGAATGGTTCAGGTTCAAAGGGACCTTTAATGTCATATTTTTCATATGTGTTTTAAAAAATATATATATAAACCATCACATGTGTATTTAAAACTTCCAGAAATGAAACCACTTGAGTCATACAGTTCATGGCACCCACTAAACTTCCCAGAACATGCAGTTTTTCCAAGAATTCAGGGAGTCATGGCAGAGTCTGAGTTTGTCCCCTCCTCCAAAACCCCTCCCTGCACTGGAAGAGCAATACTTGGAATTAACACCATGGCAGTCTTAATCTGCAATTTTCTGAGAGAAAAATACCAACTTTGAGGCTGCTCCTTGAGGAGGAAGGCTCAGTTAGCACATGGTTAAAATGCTTTCCTGAAGAGTCACCCAATTCCCAGACAAACCCCTGGATGAGTCCAGCCTGAAGAGAGCTGCTGGAAGATTCCCACATCCCTGGAAAACAGAGAAATTCCAGCCCTGTTTGCTGTGCAATCCTTTCTCCTTCCTGAGACACCTCAGTGTCATTTGAAAGAGCTTTTTTGGGGAGTTTGTGACCCACCAAAGCAGCAGGAGAAATCCACCTTCTCTCTCCACAGCTTTATGGCAGCTCCAGTCCCTGGAACCACACAATTCCTGCTCCCACTGAGCAAAGACAGAGAAAACCTCAAAAACAGAGGCTCAAAAACCACAACTCAAATTCCATACACCTTAAAAATGAGGAGAGGAGAGGAGAGGAGAGGAGAGGAGAGGAGGAATCCCACCCTTGGGTTGGCACCACAAACCCCTGGAGCACACACAGGTCCAAGAGCCCTGTCTGGCACCGCTCTGGGCCATGTTCAGTGCCAGGTTTGGACAAGCCAGGGCTGCTAAGCCCAGCCCAGCACGTGCTCACCCCAAATCCCCATTCTCAAAACGCTGACTCGCCACCCCTGGAGCCTCCACACGCTCCCTTCCATTTATTCTGCCTTGCTAATGACCTGACAAATTAGGAAGAGGCTTATGTGTGTCAGATGAAAGCTCTGTGATAATGTCTTTAATGTTTTACTTTAATATTAAATTTAATTAGGACGGCGAGGAGGTGGGGGGGGGGAAGGACTGAAACCTGGGAAGTGTCACCAGCAGCTCCTTTTCCACATCTGAACTGGAATGGCTTCCAGCCAGGCGAGCAATTACTCCAGGGGCAGACAGGGCCAAGCCAAGCATGTGAGGCCCAGATGCTGCTGCCTGGCCCCAGTGAGGGTCTCTGAGGAGCTCTGCCACCTCCCTCTGCTCTCCAAGCCACTCCAGAGGCACCTCAGAGCACTGGGACCTCAGGAAAACGCGGCCACCCTGGAGTGTCCCTGTCCCTGTGGCTCTCACAGGCCCTGGAGCTGCCAAGGGCCACGGGATGCTCCAGGTCCCTGCTGTCCCTCGTGCTCTGTGGGAGGATCCAGAGTGAAGCAGGGGATGCTCAGAGCCAGGCAGGACAGCCAGGCCACCACGCTGGGGTGCAGGGACATGGCCTAACCCCTCCCAGGGGACAGGGACAAGCCCCTGTGACAGCAGTGCTGGCTCCTGGCAGCAGCACAGATGGTCCTGTCGTGGTGCGACACAAGAGCTCCTCTCCAGAGGGGTCCCGAGCCCTGGGATGGTTCCACCAGCACTGCCAGACACGTCCTGGTGACCCAAGTCACCAACATGGGGACAAAGCTCCTCAGCCAGGTCACAGCAGCCACATCCTTCAGTTGAGCTCAACATGGGGTTACAGAGCTCTGAGTGTGTGACATCCCTGCTGTCCTGGGCACTGCAGGGACCTGTCCTGGGGCACTCCCAGCCACACAAGGGCTCCTGGGACTGCCACTGTCACCAAGGACAGCACAGGACAATGCTCTGAGAGGAAACTGCTTGATCAGCTGAGTTGAGCTGTGCAGGTGCTGCCCTGGGGCAGTAAAGCTGATGCTGGGGACAGGGGACACGGGGCTGTGGTCCCTGCAGACACCCAAACTCACCTGGACACAGACACACACCCACAGCTGCAGGAGCCTGACCACCCCAGGCAGCCCAAAGGAGTCTGAGAAGCCCAAATCCCAAACACAGCCCAAAACAGAGGCCTTGGAGCCTCCTGCCTGAGCACAACACGAGCCAGGCTCTCCCTGCTGAAGGATCATGGAATGATTTGGGTTGGAAGGGTCAAGCTCAAAGCTCATCCAGTGTCACCCTCTGCCACAGCAGGGACACCTCCCACTATCCCCTGGCCTGGTCACCTCAGGGATTCTCTTTTAAAGGCACCTCTTGTCCCCAGCCCATCTGAAACCACAGGAGCTTGCAGTAATAGCTGTTGCATATTCCATTTACAGAGCCCTTTGTGCAAGGATTACAGACTTTCCAAAACTTAATTAATTAATCTGTAACCCCCCTGCCCTCCATAAGGTGCACTGAATTCTCTGTCAGCATTTCCAGACTAAAGCACTATTTTACAGCAGTTATTAATTGGCTGTAGGTTTCAAGTTCCTCACCCAGGGAAAGATTCAGTTCCTGCCCAAGTCAAGATTCTTGGGGCTTCAGGGTTTAGGTTCTGGCACTGTTTTGCTTTCCTGACATCAGACACAGCCAAACAAAGAGGTCAGAACCTGCTCATTTCAGAGGTGCCATCAGAAGAGGACAGAGAAATGCAGATCGTTAGAGCAGTGGCCATTTCACCCATTTCACCCAGAAAATCCCACATATTGTGCACAGCTGGGCCTGTGGCCTCACACCTCCAGCTGAACCCAAAGGGGTTTGCCTTCATCTCAACACCAATAATCTATTGCTTACACTGAATAACCTTTCAAAGTATTCCCAGACCCAGAGGTCTGGCAGGGTTGTGGCTGTGGGTCTGTGTGACAGAAGCATTCTCCTTCTTCTCTGGAGACAGCAGTGGGATTTTCAGAGGGTTTGGAAAACAGGCACCTCTAATTTTGTATTTATTGCAAGCAGATCACTTCATTTTCAGGCCTGGTTCAGAACTGAAGTGGAATGCACAGCTCTGGCTGTGCTAAATGATCCCAGCACAGAGCTGAGAGCACAGGGAGCATTTCCACTGGGACCTGGACAAAGCTGGACTGGGAATCAGCTGGGAAGGGCTGGGTGGAGGGAAAGAAAAACCCCTGAGTGAGATGAAGTGTCCTGAGCAGAACAACTCTCCCTCACCCTTAACCCAGCTCAGGGTTCAGGGGGTCCCTGCCCTGCCCCAGCCAAACCCCCCTTCCTTCACAGCCTCTAACCACCATGGAGATGCTCCCTCACCACAGAGAAGAGGGTTATGGGCACAGGGTTTAAAAATAAATCAACTTCTGCGTTGTTTTGGAAGCAATCTATGAAAGAGATTTGGTTGTAAAAGCTGTTTTATAAATGGAGGCACAATTATTGTTTGACAATAAAAAACCCAAACAGTTTTCTTATATTTGCTGGGAACAAAACCATTTTGCAGATGTCTTCAGACAGGCTTTTCAACTGCTTTCCGCATCTTAATTTTCCCTTTTAGGTTTTTATTACATTTAAATTAAACTGATGCCTGTAAGCAGTCAAGGGCAACTTTTAACAAGTCTATCACTGCTGAACTTTTCAGTTTTCAGATCTTTCACCTTTGCTCAGGAGGCTGTAAACAAAGCTCACCTCTCCTCCAGTGCCCCTCCTCTTCCCTGCTATGGCAGGAATGCTTTTCCAACCCTTTGTGCTTCCAAAAAAACCTCCTGTTTTTCACTGTCAGCCACTACTCTAATTACTCATCCCAACACAGAAGCCAAAAGCCCTTCTGCATCTTTGCTTTTTAGGAAACAAACCCCATCTCACGAGCTGGAATGTGAGGAATACCGTGCAAAAGGGAAAAAAAGGGAATTTTTTTACTGACCAGCTTAGACATTGACAGAAAAACCAAAGATAAAAAAAACCCTTCCTCTTCCCAGAGCAAAATTTTAGCTTGAATGGAGCTTGGAACAAGAAAAGGTTCCTTAAAATACCTTAACAGAGACTCTTAATCAGGTTCCAACAGGAATTTGGCCAGGAGTTTTGGCTACCACCAGGAGAAGGGATCATCCCCACTCCCTCACCTGCTTTGTCCCTTCCTGCCCCACTGGTCCTCCTCAGCAGCACTTGAGGATTTCAGCATTTTCTCTCCACGTTTAACACCAGACCAGGTGCTGCAGCATTGGGAACCACCCTCAGGAGAGGCAATAAACACCCCAAAAGAGAGGAGACAGCTGGGCTGAGCTTTCCTAAGCTTGGTTTGCTCAGACCCTCCAAACTCAAACCCTCCAAGAGATTAAAAATCCTGCTGTACCACACAGGACCTGAACATCCTCTCCCCACCCTCCTCCAGGACACAGAAAAGCACATTTCTGTCCTGAGCACTGCTTTGAAGTAGCCTAAAACTGCTTTGCAATGCTTTTTAAAATGGAAACTGCATCGAAAGGACCCAACCCACGGAGAATTTCCAGTGGGCAATCCCTTCTTGCTCCTGCCCCTCTGTGTTCCCAAGGTTTCCAGCTCTGGCAGGGCAGCTGTGGTCGCTGCAGGCTGGATTAATGTGGCCTGGCAGAGAGGAGCCCAGCACACCTGCTCTAAATAAAGATTTCACTTCTGTTGCTCTATTTATTCTTGTTTCACTCTGTCTAAAGTAAATTCTATGCAGGCTCCAAGCTGCTCTTTGCTTATGGGGAAACAATGAGAGCCCCCAGGTACATCCAAAGCTCAGAATTAGGTAAATAATTAAGTTATTTCAGATACTCTCAGTTAATTCCCATGCATGGATTTCGTTCCTATTTTCTGGGTTGAATGTATCGTTGCATTAGCTGGAACTATTCCATTAAAGGAATCTTCAGATTGTTTGGGGGTTCTGTGGATTAATGAAGCTTCCTGCCATGGATTCTTCCAGGAAGAAGGGAGGCTTTTGTGTATTTAGCACTTTTGTTTGCTCCAGATGCTCTGCCAGGTCTGTAAAGCCACCAACATCTCAGTCCTGAGGACAGGCTGCACCTGCCAAAAGGTTCCAACAGGTAAAGGAAGCACATTCTGCTCAGCAGCTGGAAATTCAGGAGAGGTGCTTCCCAATTTGTGTCAGACAGGCCCCAGTCTGAAGCACAAACAGAATTTTCTGCCTGCACTGGGGGAATTTTCAGCCTCACCTGCACAGGGCATCCCAAAAAAACCTTTCCCAGCTGTTCTGTGCCCACCCAGGGCTGAGCCCAAAGCCTCAGTGGGGAGCCCCTTGCTCTGCAGTATCTGCAATAATCTGCTTTCCTACCCTGACAAATCCTGACATGCATAAAGTGATAGCAGAGAGGCTCATGGTTTATCAGCAGCACATGTAAAATTGCCTTTTCCTGTCCTGAAGACAGGCAAGGACGAGCTGCTCCTGCCAGGGACCACTCCACAACTCCTTAAAGCCACCAGAGTTTTGTCAGGAGCACTTCAGGATGAGCCTTGTCCCTCATCCCTCTCCTCAAATCCCTTTTTTTTTTTCCTAAAGTGCTTCTGCCATGCTCAGGAACCCCTGGGTCTCCCCTACATCCAATTTCTGTTCACAAATGAATTAAACATTCCAGCTTCCCATGGAAATGCAGCAAGGATTTGATGGGAATGTGTTTCTACGTTACACCTCCTGTTTTGAATTTTTTAATGCACATTCCCAAACCTGTACCCAACATATCACAGGCACTGCTGGAATAAAAACAGCAGCACAACCCTGCATACCCAGAGCAGCAGGATTTCCAAAAGCACTGAAAACACAGTGCTGGTACCTGTGGTTTGAGCCAGCCCAGGTACCCAGCAGATGTTGAGGTGCAGCTTGAAAAAAGTCAAATTCTCCATATGGCTCCAAAAGCCACTTTATTTGCATGTTTCTATGCAAGCTGAAAGGCTCATGAGGGATTTTTCCAGGTGCTCACACCTTTCCTTCCCTCAAGTCTCCAGCAGCAGAACCAGCCAAACTGCACTGCTTTATTTCCTAATAAAAGTGGGGAAAACTTTGCTTCTCTTCCAGCTCTCCAGCCTAAAGCAGAGCTCAGGTGAGCAACACCTGAGCACAGAGAATTACAGAGGCAGACTGAGCACAAGGCAGGTGTTGTAAAGCCAATCCCCAACTGAAGATGACTAATAAAATTAAAGAATTAGATTAATGAGGAAATTGGTAAAAAAAAAAAAAATTACATTAATTAGGAGAATTAAGAAGAAGAAGAAAATACCAACTCTCCAGGGCTGTGCACCCGGAGATCAGATCCCATTCCAGGGATGTGCACCTGACAAAGAAGTACCTGCTCAGCACACCCAGCTCCTCAGGAGCTGATTCTGCTCCAAATTCACTCCTGCACACCTGAGCTTTGAAGATCTGACTGTAAATCCTGAGGTGACGTGGACAATTTCCATGGCAGAACTCACCACACACATCCATCACTCCCAAAAAATCCGTTAAAGTGGAACCAGAGGGAAGGAACAAACCTTCCCCAAGTGAAAACAGAACAAAGCTTACCCTCAAGAGTCAGGGGAGTGAATCCCAAAGCTGCTGAGCTGCCAGGAGCGTGTGGAATGTTCTGGAATCCCCTGCCAGGCAAGGCATGGAGGTCCCTCCCTTTTCCCTCCCCTTCCTTTTCCCTCCCTTTCCTTTTCCTTTCCATTTCCTTTCCCTCCCACACCCATCCCCCTGAAGTTCAATAATGCTGCAATATTGGAAACAACGTCCTTTATTAATTTTTAACGAGCTTTTTAATTAACGGTGATCAATGCCCACTTGCAGCCAGCACCACTTGAGTTTCCTCACAGGCCCTTGTTGTTACCTTTGATCTTTAAACCACCTCAAACCTTAAATTTGCTGAAACCAACCTTGACCAGCTCCAACAAACTGAACCAAAGGGACTTGGAGAACTGGGAACTTAAATTTATGGCATTTGGAGGATGTTGGAGAGATACAGAGGAGATCAAGGCCTGGAAAGCTGCAAATCCCTGCTGCTAAAAGAACTAAAGGAAATGGGCCAGATAAGCAGGAAGATCAAGAAATCAATAATCAATAGAATGCTGATTGATGAAGAGAATTGAGTGGCTCAGAGCCAGTGACCGTTAACTTCTTTGTTTGCTAAAAATGTATAAATAAGTGGAAAAGTTTTGGAGCAGGGTCTGTGTGGAGGTCAGAGCTTTGCCAGCCACACACCCAAACCCTGGCCAAGAATAAAATAATGCTTGGCTCTGTGGCACCACAAAGCACTGTTAGGAATCTGATTTATCCTAAGGATTTTGGGAATAATAACACAGCTCAGGTGGTCTCTGGCAGAGGGACCCTGAGGAGGCTCCTCCAGTTTTTTGCTGGTTCTATTGCCCAATCTCAAATCGATTTTTTCCCCCTTAAAAAGAAAAGCTTCTGTTTACTTATTTATTTATTTACAATAAATTGTGCCATCTAAGGACATGAGGGTTGGGGTGAGTCTGTGCAGCTCTTTTTGGGGTTCAGGTGTTGGTTGTAAAGTCATGGTTTTGGTGTAAAAGCTGTCCTAGAGTAGACCTTGCACATTCTTCAGTTTGCAGAAATATTCATTCATAACCAGTTGGTTCTCAGCCCACGGATGGGAAGTTGTGAATCATGGATTAATTCCCAGTGCAGAGCTGAACGGAGAGCACAAGTGAGGTTTGCTTCCTTGATTTTTCCTTGGGTGTTTTTTTTACTGTGTGCACTGTTTAATTCCTATTTCTTTGCTATTGTTTAATCCCTATTTTTTCCCAGTTAGGAGCAGTTTCCAGGTGTCCCACAGCACCTGGGAGGGTTTTCCTTGGTGTTGATGGAGCCAGGAACATCCTGGGGAGCAGAGCTCCATATCCCTTTTCCAAGTAGAAAGAGAGTAGAGGGGTTTTCTGAAAAATTAAAATATTTGTGGAGTTGGTGGCCCTTTCCTGGTGGTGCTGAGGAGCTGAGCTGGGGCTTGGTGGCCGTGTTGGTACTCGGGGGTCTCTGGGCTGGGCAGGGAGCTCAGCCCCAGCTGGAGCAGTTTGTGCTCTTGTCCCTGTGGGTTCTGGCTCAGACTGGGACCAACTGGAGGGAATTAAAGTTTAGGGAGGGTCGTGAGGGGTGTAATATTGAATTATCACCTCCTGTACACGAGCAGAAATAGCGACCTGGAGCAGAAATGCAGCAGAAGGGAGTCTTTACCAATTTCCAGCCGCTTTTACTGCCTCTGCCATTTCTTATTACGTTTCCAGGCTGCTCTGACCCTTCCAGGCCCCGTTCCCACCTCCTCCCTTGGCTCCAGCTTTACAAACCCCCTGCCCTGACCAACGTGGCAGCTGAGTTTTTCCCTTCATCCAGAATTTCTGGGGCTTCTTCCCACGAGTTGAACATGAATGAGAGCAGGGCTGTGCTGCTGCATGCTGTGATTTTAGCGCTCTGCATCAGGGATTAGCTGCACAACTCCTGTTGCCATAGCTCTCGTCCCTCTGAGACTTAAATGTGTCACATAAACTGAATGAGGAACACAACCAAACTGGGGGGGGGGGGAAGAAACAAAGGAGGGAGCCACAAACAAAGCAGGAATCCTTCCCTTCGATTCCAGCCTCGTGATTCAACATTTACGATGACAATAATTCTGAGCTGTAAACAGCGAGTGAACAAAAACCCCGTGTGGGCAAAGCCCTGCGTGTTCATCAGGGCACTGACAGCTTTCCCAAAGGGGATTCCAACTCCAGGACACACCAGCAGTCCCATTTAGTCCCTTGTGCAGTGGCCAGTGCCTGATCTGGGTGGCACAAGCAGGAAATCATTCCCAATTCCTGGAGTTCCTCACTGCAGTCCCCAGGGCACGCTGCTGGAGGAGGTGGCAATAAATGGGAAGCTGCCAGTAATAGTTGGTTGGGTTTGTTTTCTTCCTTTATGGAAAAGGAGGAAAAAGTCACATTTCAGGCACAAAAGCTTCCCTGGGAGCCTTTCACAGGAGTAATAAATAGTTCTGTGTGCCAGGGTTTAAGAGGTGCCAGTGCCCACTTGGGCTCTTTGGTGAACAAGCAGCTGCTCAGTGCTGCTGTCCTGGGGGCTTTGGTTTGCCTGGAACAAGGAGAAAAGGCAAAAAAACAAAGTGGGGTGGGACCTGAAGGAAAAATCTCAGTAATTCTGGGTAGGTGGACAGCAGGAAAAGGCAGGGTTTATTTGTCACCTGTTGCTCGTGTCTTTAAATTTAAAAATCTGAAGTGCTTCAGTTGTATTTTGAAGATCAGTGCAAGGTGAAGTTCTGCTGTTGGAGCTGGACCTGCCCTGCTCCAGCAGTTTGTCCAGCCAGGCGGGGTCCTGGGGAGCAGGGATGCATCCAGGGATTGCATTGGAAGCTGAATTGTGAGATTTGGCATGGAAAAAGCCCATGTGGTGAGCAACAAAGACGGCAGGAGCAAGGCTCTGGGTCAGTGTGTGGGTTACAAACAGGGGATGGATGCAAACTGGTGGGAGCACATTCCCAGTGTGCTGGAATTCCCTCTGGAGCTGTTTTTCATGGATCCTGCCTCTCCACCTGTCCCTTCTGCCCTCTGCAGTTTATGGACCTTTCCTTGAGCTCTCCTGCTGTGAGACAACCTGTCAGAAAACCTGTCTGAAAGCCCAAGGGTCAGAGGAGTTAAAAATCAGGAATGTCTTAGGGGAAAAGAGAATAATGAAAGTGATGAGGCTCAATTGCCTTCAATCCATTTGGCTTTTAATTCTGTGATAATGGGCACCAATTAGCTTAAGGAAACACTCATCTTTGAAATATTCATTGGGATGCTGGAAAATTGGCTTCATCTTCCTGGGGAGGAATCTGAGGAAAAGGGCTGCGTTGGGGTTTTTCATTTCAAAGAAAAGGAGAGGCGGATTTTAGTGCCATGTTTCCACTGTTCCAAATATATTTCTCCCAAAAATCAGCGTCATCTTTTGTAAATGCTGCTTCCCTTCCGGAATGGCTCCATCCCAAGGCAAAATATCCCAGTTTATTGGCAGTGTGGGCGTGGAGTTGGGTGCTTTATTTATCTGCTTAGATGCAGGACCCCAGAACGTGGAGCAGAGGAGGACAAAGTGTTAGGGCTGAGTTTTAAAAGCCTCATTTCCAGGACTCCCGTGCTTGTATTGGGCAGGTAGCAGAGAGCTTCTGGTCTAGTCCATTTTTCCTTTCCAAAATTAAAAGTCTGCTGGGAAAATATCCTTCCAAAGGCTTTCAGCTGCTGGGCTCCTGTGTGGAAGTTCAACAGCATTTGCCTGAGTTCAGTTCTCATCTCTGTGACAGTCTCAGACAAACCTGGGAGGGTCCATTTGGGGCAGGATTTGTTCCTCCCCTTCAGCAAAAGCTGTGGCTGGCCAGCAGAAAATGTCAGTGTGAGAGGGAAACCGAGAACCGACTGTCATTCCTTCACAGCAGAGCTGCCCCGAGGAGCAGCCAGGCACCTTCCTGTGAACCTCCCCTGAGTGAATCTGATACATTTTATTTGTGTTTTCCGTGCAATTTTCTAATTTGGCTCCCTGCAGCTTTGGGCTGCTCTCCTTATTACAGTGTTTAATTGAAATAAAGGATGTGCAACACCTGTTCTGGTTGGGCTCTCACCTGGGGGTCTCTGTGCAGTAGAAATAATGACAATAACTTCAAATTGTGGTTTGGAGCGAGTTGGTTTGCACTTCTGCAGGGCTGGGAGGGGTTGTTTAGCTGGGATGGCCACACAGAGTAATTCTGGTTTTAATACAATGGTGTGGCTGCATGAGGGAAATGTCAGTGTTCTCACAGGTCCTGCTGTGTCTTGGGCAAAAGGTTCTAATTTGCTGTGGTGGCTCAGAGTCAGGGTCTGACTGGGAGATGTGAAGGGAGCGTCAGGCCCTGTGCTGGGACTTGGTGCTCATCTCCTGAGCGTGTCCTGGCAGGTGTTTGGTGTGGGAAATGCTGGGACATTCCTGGTGCTGGGAGCTCTGGGGATCAGTGAGTGCTGCTGTGTCTCCAGAGAGGAAACTCTTGGAATGCCAGTACAGTTTAAACTCGACCCTCTGGTTTCCTGCCCCTTTTTCTGCTCAGAATTTGCGTTTCTGTACTAGAGATGAGTTGTTTACAGCCCTGGGCCTTCACTGTCATCTCCTGTGCTTTGTCTTACCCTCTCATGTCTGTTCTCTTCTACGTTGCACCTTGTGTCCCCATTTTCAAGGTCTCTGCTGCAGTGCCAGGTCCCTGAGGAGTCACCACTCCCTGGACTTTTTACAAGGGCATGACAGGACAGGGGGGAAATGGCTTTACACTGAGAGAGGGCAGGTTAGATGGATTTTGGGAAAGAATTGTTCCCTGTGAGGGTGGGCAGGCCTGGCACAGGTGCCCAGAGCAGCTGTGGCTGCCCCTGGATCCCTGGAAGTGCCCAAGGCCAGGCTGGACAGGGCTGGGAGCAGCCTGGGACAGTGGAAAGTGTCCCTGCCGGGCTTTAATGTCTTTTCCAACCCAAATTATTCTGGCATTCTAATCTTTCCTGCCTTTGGAAATGAAGCTGTCACCGTCAGAAGGGGCAGCTGTGACCAAGGGAGGAGGATCAGGGACCTCACTCCAGTTCCCCCTCAAACATCCCTGCTTGTGCAAACACAGCCCCTCTCCTAATTGAATTCTTGCTTTTCCCTCGGCTGCAGCTCGGTTTTCAGACAGCAGAGCCAGCCCAGGACCTGCAGCACGGGCACATTCACACCTTGTCCTCATCGCAGCTCCTTGTGCCCCAGCTAAATGTGGGAAAGGGAGGTGATAATGGAGCTCCTGATTACCCAGCTCCGGGTGAGGACTGAGGGACGAGCTGGGTGGAACAGACTGATGCTGGTGAGAAGCTTCCCCCACCCCCCTCTTCCAAATCATATATTTTTCAAGTTCACATCAATTACTTCTGTTTCCAACTGGATAAATTTGAATGAGACGCCTTTCTGTAATCTGCTGACAAGACAGTGAAGCGTTTTTTGTTGGCACCTCCTGATGCCATCTAAATTGGGTGTTTGCAAGGAAGAAATGTAGCGTGCAGTTAGGAAAGATGAAAAAGCAGAGGAAGGAAAGGAAGGGGAGATGTTATTTAGAGCCTGTGTTAAGGTGGGAGTGTTGGGCTTTCGTGCAGGGAACACGAGGCTACAGCTGAACGAGGTGTAGAGGTGAGACCAAAGAGTCTGTGGGTTTGTCTGGCTCCTTCTGGTGAAATTCCTTGGAGGATTGGGAGGACCAAAGGGAATATTCTTGCTAACTGGAGCGGTGGAAGTGTCTGCACCCTCTGCTCTGGGTGCCACAAACTGAATAACCACCATAAACGTGGTACAGTCAAAATACACCTGGGTTTCGGCAGGTGTCCATGAAGAGTTTTCTTCTTAACCTAAATTCATAATGGATAAGGGAGGGGAAAAAAAAGCTTAATCCAAAGTGTTGGAGCCTGCATCCTTAACTTTCTGCCAAGGATGGCTGTGCCTCGCTCAGCCTGGGGAGCAGCTTTGGCAGTGGGTGCGTTTGTGACGTGTTTTCAGTGCTTTTCTCCAAAAAAGCTGCAGAACTGCCTGTGATGGATGTGGAATGCTGGGGGAGCAGGGAGGGAGGTCTAGGGAGCTGTGCAGGGCATCCCCTGCCTCTGCCACCTCACATGGTGGAGATGACACCTCTGGGGGCAGGAGAAGAGAAGAGGTGAGGTTGAAATCGTGGCAGAGCGTTGCTACAACAACCTCCCTCTGCAGCAGAGATTTGCCATAGCAATAAACTTTAACAAGAGGGATTTGGGATTGGCATGCTCCTCGTAAATCCTCTCGGGCTGGCTGTTTGCTGCCGAGGCTTTGGGGAGGGTGAGTGATAACAAATCACAGGGAGCAGCTGGAGACACCCCATTGCTGAGGAGGGAACTTAAAATCCCTAAATCAGAGCAGCTGGAGGTGAGTGCAGCCACTGCCACCATCCCCAGCCCTGCCTCCTGGAGGACACTGGACAAAGTTAACATTTGGGAGAAAACAGCATCATTCCTGCCATCCAAGCTCCTTTACCTGGCTCCTCATCACGTTCCACCTTGCTTTTCCTTCATAACACAATAATTTTCCTTCATCCCTTGTGTGCAGAGCTTTTAATAGAAGGAGAGCACATGAACTCACCGTGTTTTAAGCACTGGGAGCTGCCAAAAATCTTTGTGTGTGCCCTTTTTTTGGGGTTTAGGGGTTGCTCTTGGTGACTGGCAAATTAGGGGAAGCTTGTTGAGTCAACCAGCTGCAAAACCAGAGCTGGGCAACAACATCTCAATGGGTGTTGAACCAAGCTCTGGTTCCTGCATGGAGCTGAAAGGCTTCTCAGTGGAACTAATGATGCTTGTTAGGCCTGACACAGTCGCTTTTATAACGCTGAACAAATAGCAGTGAGATTTTAATTTTCTTCCCCAATTATGGGTAGGATACTGGAAAACTTAATGCAGGTTTGTTTATCTGGCAGGAGCTCAAGTATGGCGAGGACAGGAGCAGCAATCAGAGCACCAGCAGCAGGTTTAGCTGGGAAAGCTTCACTCTGTCCCTCAGGGTTTGGAGGGGTGAAATGCAAACACTTCAAGAGCTGATCTCTTGGCAACGGGATTGTTTTTATTCCTGTTTCTTCAGGGTTTTTCCCAGTGTCTTGGTTTACTGTGAATTCCAAGCTGGAAGCTC
Source organism: Dicaeum eximium (assembly GCA_013396995.1). NCBI lineage: Eukaryota > Metazoa > Chordata > Aves > Passeriformes > Dicaeidae > Dicaeum > Dicaeum eximium. The sequence goes on along the minus strand of VWZP01008330.1, from coordinate 204,574 downwards.
AAACTGACTGATGGATTGAAGCTGATGTTGATGGAGCAATCACTGGAGAGTTTAGAGCAGTTTTTCTCTTTCTTTGCAGCTATCCAAGGCCTTGAAGAGAATCTGTTGCCTGAAAGGAGGAGTGTTTTGTGCCTTACCTGTCTCAACAACCTCCACTCGAGCTCCCTGCTACCAAAACCAGGACATGCAAACCCAATACATTCACCCTTCACATCTCTTTAAATGTCAGAGGTTTCAGCACTGCCTCGGGGTTGCTGGGCCTGTTTGGACTCCAGCACAAAGCATCACCTGCTGCAGGTGGGCAGTGTCACGTGGAGTGGTGTCACTTCAGTGCCTCAAGCCTGACAAGCATTTGAGGTCCTGGAGCTCTCAGTGCCATCAGACCTGTGCTTGCCCTGCCAGCTCCAAGGCAGTGGGGTTGTTGTTTGTTTTGTTGGTTTTTTTTTTTTTCCCTGAGCCTTTGACTCTTGTTCTTATCCCCCTCCCAATTTCCTTTTTTCCCTTTGTAGAAGGAATGTAAGGCTGAGGCAGAGACAAGGAAACACCTTGTTCAAAGTGTCACTGCTGCTTGTGCTGAGCTGCTGTGCCAAAGGCAAATCCAGGCTGAGGAGCTGCCTGGAACAGTTCCCTGTGTAATGGAAAGCAGAGGGATGTGTAGCTGGGCTCCTGATGGGAAGGAGGAGATTGCAAGGTGAGCAGAGCACCGTGAAGGTGCTTCTGAGCCTCTCACAATATCTGGATGTTTTCTGTGCAGCTGCCCAAAACAAATGTTTGCCTCCCCCGAACGGGAGCTGCAGAGAACGTCCACGCTGAGCCGTGTGGGGTGTGGGGGGTCAGAGCATGCCAACACTCACCCCTGGAGTGGGCAGGTGGCTGAAGGTTACCACAAAATCCACAGGAGTTCCTTTGCCTCAGCGTGGCAATCGATGGTGTGCAAGGAGCCAGATCCCTGCTTGTAAATCAGCTCAGCCTGTAATATCTGTCAAGTGTTTGGGGACACCTGGCTATCCATGCTGGATAAATGTCAGCTGTTATTACAGTTTCTTGCTCGGGTTATTGATTTCTCCCCTGCTGCTCTCCCTGGGACGGAGCCATTTGAGGGCTTTTGGTGGATCAGCTCTCCCTCCTTCAGCTCATCTCACAAACTTTGAACCCTGAAGGGCAGGGTTGTTACCAGTTCTCATCATTCCCACCCCTGGAATGTCCAAGGCCAGTTGGATGGGGCTTGGAATAACTGGGATGGTGGAAGGTGTTCCCTGCCCATGGCAGGGGGTGCACCAGGATGGGATCTAAGTCCCCCCCATCCCAAACCATTCCACGCTGATCCTGTGTTAAACAATTCCTGCTTTCCAGAGCCCAGGAGGTCAAGCACTGCCAGCCCCTGAGTCCATCCTGCCAAGGGCACAGAATCTCTCCTGTGACCCTCACAGTGATGTTGTGTGTTCTGCCTCTCCTCCAGTGCACACATCCACACCCACTTACCCTTTATCCTGGACATTCTGCTCCTGTTTGAATGGAAATATGTTCAGCTGTGTTATTTCAGCCTGAAGGACGAAGTTATCATTCTGTCTCCCAGCAAATGCTCTGCCCTCACCTTTCAAAGCTCAGCCAAGAAATGCAAACCTTTGACAGGATCTGATCCCCAGGAGTCCCTGCAGTGTTTTAGCTTCGCTGTAAAAGCTGCCTCAGTTAAAGGAGGAAAATATATTTCTTGTTCTCTCCTTTCAACTCCAGAAAGTCTTCCCTGCCCCCCTTTTCCCTCCTGCCATCATATCAGGAAAGTTTCCTTGCTACTGTAGAAAATGTTCAGCTTTTAAGGGCAGAAGGGCCCAGCTGTGATTATTTAGTCAGGATTTATTGAAAACAGCGATGTGCAAGTCTTGGCTTTCCTAAATCAGCTGCACCAAAGGCAGAAAGACACTGGCTGTGCTGGGTGGAGATGGATGTGCCTCATTAGCAGGGCAGCTGTTGGAGAGACCCTGGCTCTTCTGACGCCTTTCCTGACTTCCCACGTTACAGGAGTTGCTTTCCAAGTGCCACCAGCCCACAGCGTGCTCCCTCTGTTCTCCTCCAGCCCTGCTATCAAAGCTTTTTTTCCCTGGTCCACGTGAAGCATTTTCTGGGGTTACCTGTGGGCAGCTCTGGCTGTGCTGGAGTGTCCCTCCCCCAGTAGGAACTCGGCTGCTGTAAATTGACGGTGAGGTTGTGGCAGAGGATGTTGTTGATTTATAGACTGAAGGTCTGGCGTGCTCATCTTTTTAATTAGCATCAGACCCTTGCCTGGGAGCCTCCTTGCACCAACGTGTTGCTGAGCCAGGTGCTTTGGGAAGGCAGCAGGAGAGACTCCAGGTCTCCAAGAAGATGCAGCCTGGTGCAGTTAGAGGGGAGAGCTGCCTGTGTCACATCTGCTCACAGCTGCAGCCCTGAATTTCACCCAGATAAATCCTGGATCCAGCACTTCCAAACACTGTTCTGGCTGTGCTCAAGCTGCCTGATTTAAAGCCTCAAATTTAAAATTTAGCTCCAGCAGTGGGGGTGTCCTGGAGAGCCAGGTCAGGACCAGAAGCAGAAGTAGTTCTGTGGTTATTCAAGGGTCAGTGTTGGTTAATTTATTTATCAATGTCTTGAAGGGGCAGGAGCCTGCTCAGTGAATTATCTGGTGACACAAAACCGGGAGGAGAGCCCCAGGGTGCTGGAGAGGTGGGCACAGAGAACTCTCTGGAATCCAGCAAGGGGAAAAGCAGATCCTGCACCAGGGGAGGAAAAACCCCTGAACAGGCTGGGGAGAGAACAGGACCTGTGTGGTCCTTCCAGCTGAGATAAATTAGTCATGAAATGGTTGAATCTCACAATGAAAGGGCAAATATTACCTATATACTAAGTTTTATAGACATATAGTGATGTTCCCCCTTTTTTGCATTTTCTCAGGGGCATTTGGGAGGGTGGGCTCGTTGCTATGGCAATGCCTGACTCCAATCAGGATGTCAGGCTGTGGTGGGTTTTTTTGTGTTGGTTAATTATTAGAGTACTTTTTTGTTGTGAAATAGGACTAATTAGGAGAAAAGTAAAGTAGGTTTAAAGTTTCAAGAGCGTATAAAGATAGTTTATTAGTAATAATTAAAAAGGAAAGAAAAGGAAAAAAATTAAATTTTTTAGACTTTTTAATTACATTTTTAAAAATTTGTTAATGTAAAGAAATAACATTTAAACATTTTAATTAGTCTATTATTTATGAAATTTTTTTTTTTTAATTTTTGTTTGGGGAGTGGAGTTTTTTTTGTTTATGTATGTTTTGTTTATGTTATGTTACGCTTTTTTGTTGCTACTGATCCTCACCACTGGACAGCAAGGAGTCCATGGACAGAACTTTGGGAGGGCCAAAGGATTAAAAGGTGGAACATTCATGTTGTGGATGAGCACGTGGTGGGGAAGATCCTTTGCTCCCGTGTTTATTTTCTCTGTTCAGTCTTCTGTTGTAATTTTTCATAAGGTTTTAATAAACCTTTAAAAAATTTTGAAGGTGAGTATCACTTCTCACAGAACCCTGGTGTGATTTTGCCAAATGATTTTGTCAAGTGTGATTTTTGTCAATTCGCTAACAAATCGGTTTTTGGGCAGAACAAAGAAGGGTCAGAATCAGAGCAGAAATAACCTCTGGCAGCTCTCAGGTAGCAGCATCCCACCTGCTGCATCTGAACCCGAGCTGAGCTCCAAAAGCAGCACCAGGGCAGGAGGGGCACTCTGTGCCTGGCAGGGAACTCCATCCAAACCCGGGCAGGGCAGGAAAAGCGAGTCGTGTTCACCTCAACCTCGCTGAGACGCTTTATGGCTTTCTTTGCCTTTTCCGATTGCGCTGAGAGCAGGGGGCAGTAAATCGGTGGATTTTTATATCTCGTGCAAAAGCTGACATTGCTAAAATATCCCATTATCACAAGCTGCCATAAATGAGCTCTTCCAAGAGCCCCAGCTGGACTCTGAGGGTGGAAGCAAAGCGATTACTGGAAGCCATGAGCTGCTCCTGGAAGAGCAGTGGGAAAGTCAATAACTTATTAGCACCAGTTTCTGGATTATCCGGTTTCCTGAAGTGTCTCCGTCCCCCACTGCTCGACTAAACGGGGTTTTTGTTATGCAAAGCCACGGATTGTCAGCCCCCGTTCCCTCCCTGCGAAGAGCCGGTGTTGAACAGAGTGAGAACAGGGCTGAGAAATGCCAAAGGCAGCGAAGTCGCAGCTCGGGGTTGTTTAAAATTCGCCTCTGTTCGCCCTCTCGGTGAGAAATGGTTGAAGAAAGTGAAACATCGCCC
>VWZP01008330.1:185925-200235 GCA_013396995.1 Dicaeum eximium | reverse complement strand
AAAAAAAAAAAAAAAAGACCCAAGGCAGTTCGAGCTGATCCATCAGCGTTCAGAGCATGAGGAGAAAGGTTTGATGGGGGAGATGCAGAATTTGTCACCCTTTTGTAGGGAGAAGTCCCTGAGTTCTTCACCTTGGAGTGGTGACCAGGTGGGCAAGGAAGAAAAACCATTTGACCACTGAGACTTGAGGGGCAAGAGGTTCAGTCCCAGCCTTCCCAGAACCTTCCAAACGCTTGGTGTTGATGTTTTGGGCACTCTGGGAAGCTCTTGGAAGCTGTACAATGGTTGTAGACAAGGAGAGAGGAGCTTGGAATGAGTCTCACAAGAGGAATTCTCCGTTTGCTTCCATCCTCCTTCACATGCACTAAATTAATTTACTTATTTAAAGGACCAGAATCTCTGTGTCACCACTAAAGCAGGATGTACACAGCTTTGTACAGATATATTTCCTGCACCATTAAACCACTCTCCCTGTGACAGAACCCGTGAATAAGTTCCAATAGGTAACCTCAGATGTTTTAGGGCACGGCTTTCTAATAAATATATATGGATATCTGCCCTTGGAAACTCTTTGGGATGCAGCAGATTAGAAAGGAGGGCAGTAGGTTGGGGAGGAAAAGCCTGTTAACAAATTGGTTTGAACGTTCAGCACCTCTCCCTGCTCTGAGTACACATGGCAGGGTAATTTATGTCCTGGAATTACAATCCATATGAATTAGCCTGGCACAAATAGCTCATTTCCTAATAATAATGACAAGATGCTTCAAGGAATGATGATGAGAACAGCACTTTCTTATATGTTCTGCTTTGCTTCTGAGTAATTATCTCATCATTTCCTTGTAGGGATATAAAAGGGGTTTTATTCCCCCCCTATAAAACAAGTGCTTTTTGGAGGCTGTGGTGTGAAACAAAGCCCAGAAATAACAACAATAAGTCACATAATAGGACAATAATAGGCTGACACCCCCGGGAGAGTGCCCTACCCAAGTCAGGCTTTAAGGGAATGTCCCAGTGGGGAAATCCATGGTGTGGTTTGGGGTAAATTCCTTCTCTTTCTCTTCAGGAGTGAGAAACTTTGTGTTTATTGCAAGATGTGATCACAGGATGGTTTGGCTTAGAAGGGACCTTAAGGATCATCTCCTTCCACCCCCTGCCATCCCCTTGTGGGCTCCTCCTCAGGCACTGGAAGGCCAAAATTAGGATCACCCCAAAACTTCTGTTTCCCATTCTGAACAATCCCAATTCGCTCAGCTTTTTGATGTGCAGCCAAAATCCTGAGCTGCCTGTGCTCTGCACAGCACCAGGCCCAGTGCTTCAGGGAGAGACTGGACTTCCAGATAGCCCTGCAATATTAATTGTTGAGTTGTTAATTAGTGGGGAAAACCAGGTTTTTCTCTCTGTTCTCCCTCCCTGCCTCACCTGTTGAGCTCCAGGTGCTCTGTGGCAGGAGCTGCCTCTCCCTCTTCACCCCTGGGGCGGACCTTGCATAATTCCCTTTGACTGCCTGGTGTTACCATAGTAATAAATCACGATTAAAAAACCTTCTCTGAGTCGTGTTTAATCCCGTGGAGTCCTGGCAGGGCCGACAATCACAGGGCTCTGGTGAGCACACCAGTGCTTGGATCCTTCTCTTTGCTCAGGAGGTGCCAAAATCCAGGCAGGAGCCCCGGAGGAGCCTGTGCTGCTCCAGCCCTGCCGTTCCCACTGTTTGCTTTGCTGCCTTTTTGGGGTGTTAGCAGCATTTTTGGGGTCCTTCAGAGGTGGTTGGTGGGAGGGAGCACGGATTTTCCATCTGCAAAGACCCCCTGTCCCAGGGATGGGACTCACTGCAGTGCCTGTGGAAGCAGAGGCTGTGTGTGGTTATTCTGCTCTTAAACACTTCCCAGTATTGGAGTTGGCTAAATTCGAATGTGATTTCCCCTGAAACCTGTGGGGGTTTTTATTGGTTGTTGTTTTTGTTTTGTTTTGTTTTGGTTGGTTGGTTTATTTTTGTTTGTTTTGGTTGGGTTTGTTTTGTTTTGTTTTGTTTTGTTTTGTTTTGTTTTGTTTGGGTTTTTTTTGGGATTTTTTTGTTTGTTTGTTTGTTTTTGGTTTGGTTTGGTTTGGGGTTTTTTTGTTTTGTTTTGTTTTGTTTGGGGTTTTGGGTGGGGTTTTTTTGTTTGTTTGTTTGTTTGTTTGTTTTTTCTCAGTGACTGTTACAAAAGCATTTTCAGCAGTTTTTTACCCCGTCCATCCCTCCTTGCAGCCGTCATTTGACCACAAGCTGGATGTCTCCTGTGCTGCTGCCAATTTATTGCCTTCCCGAGGTGCCATAACCCCCTCCAAACCCGCCTGGGGTGGAGGACACGGCCCCACGTGCCCAGGGGAAGCAGGAGAGCGGCTCCCAGAGCTTTTCCATCACTTCTTTAACCCGGTGGCCCTTGAGCAGCAGCAGAGTGAGAAATGGCTTTTCCTGGGGCTCTGCCCTTGTGGATAATTACCTGGAGGTCGGGAGGAGGGAGAGGCTCCTGCGTGGCAGGAGCTGCTGAGGTGGCTTTTGTCACCTCACACAGCGCTGAAATCACGTCCCAATAACCTGTTGACACCATTACTAAAACATCCTAAATAAGCAGAACGAGCTCTGCCCCCAGCCAGGCTCAGCTCCCCTTTGTTTTCAGTGGTTGTGATTTCTCTGCAGAGGTTGGTGGCTCTGAGTCTCCTGTTTTCACAGCCCTCAGTGCACTGCCACTCACGCTGTCCATGCTGAGAAGCCAAAAAAAAAGGGAAAATCAGGGAAAACTCAGTGCTGGAGGCACAACAGGATTTTTTCCAAAGGTGTACAGAAGATGTAGGGCAGAACTGGCAAGGTCAGGATGAGGATTTGGGGTGTGAGGTGGTGATGATGATGTGGTTTTAAGGGATGGGAGTTTATTCAGGCAGTAATTAATCCCCATTTAATCCCCTCACCACTGCTCTTGCTCAGGACTGGCTTGGGGAATTCCATTTTTTTGTAGCAGTTTTGCAGGGTTTGTTCCATCCCAAGTCCTGACTTGGGGGATTCCATTTTTTGTAGCAGTTTTGCAGGGGTTGTTCCATCCCAAGTCNTCCATTTTTTTGTAGCAGTTTTGCAGGGTTTGTTCCATCCCAAGTCCTGACTTGGGGAATTCCATTTTTTGTAGCAGTTTTGCAGGGTTTATTCCATCCCAAGTACTGGTGAGGTAAATCCTGTTGGAGAGGTGCTGATGGACCAACACATTTTATTTTCCTTGAGTCTATGAAAGAAAAAAAAAAAGCCCGGCTGAAAGGCCCTGGGCAACTTTTTGTGATTGAAACATAAAATCCATCACAATAAAAAGCAGCCAATGTATCCAGGAACGTGCATTAAGTGAAGCAAGCACTCTGAAGCCTTTCAATGACACCAAATTAATAATACTAAACCCCAGTGCTGGCTGATGAGCTGCCTTCATTGTGAGCCTGAGTACATTTCCACATTTACAACCTCGCCGTGAATTGTGCTGCTCTTGCCTGTGTGGGCTCCTAATTGAGATTTGAACTGCTAGATAACTATTAGCATGCAAATCAGAAATAGTGGGAATAATAATAATAATAATACAAATGTTCTTAACCTACTCAACTGCTGGAACAATACTGCAGACAGAGAAGGATGATCCTGCAAGTGAGGTGGCTTCTGGATGTGAAGATTAGAGAACAAAAATACACTTGGCCTGCCTGGGTGCTTGTTATTTTATTACATCTTATTATATATATAGTATATATATAAATAATGTATTTTTTAAGTTACGTGAGCTGCTCTTGTTGCTGTACCCCACTGATAATCTGTGTAAATGCCACAGCACCAGTGTGGAAGAAAATGTTTTTGAATTCTCAGGCTGATTAACCCTCCCTGTGCCACCAGAAAGGTTTTATTTCAGTGGCACCGCTGCTGCGTTGGGATTTTCTGCACCATTTTTTATTTCTGTGATATTATTTACTGCTGTAATTAGAAAATAAAAGGTCACCCCAGCTAATAATTTGTTTCCTGATGTATCAATGCTTCTAACACAGCCAGGATGAATTATATTTGTCCAACAATCATGAATTATGGGTGAAACATTTCAGTCTGACTTGCTGGCCTGAGTGTCAGGGTCAGGCCTTCTGTTTCCTTTTATTTTCTTCTGTTTTCCTTCTGTTTCTTTCAGTTTGCTTCTATTTCTTTCTATTTCCTTCTGTTTCTTTGTGTTTGCTTCTATTTCCTTGTTTTCTTATGTTTCATTCTGTTTCCTTCTGTTTTCTTTTGTTTCATTCTGTTTTCTTCTGTTCTGTTTTCTTCTGTTTTCTTCTGTTTCCTTCTGTATCCTTCTGTATCCTTCTCTTTTCCTGTTTCCTTCTGTTTCTTTCTGTTTGCTTCTATTTCCTTCTGTTTTCTTATGTTTCATTCTGTTTCCTTCTGTTTTCTTTTGTTTCATTCTGTTTTCTTCTGTTTTCTCCTGTTCTGTTTTCTTCTGTTTTCTTCTGTTTTCTTCTGTATCCTTCTGTATCCTTCTCTTTTCCTGTTTCCTTCTGTTTTCCTTCCATTTCATTCTGTTTGCTTCTATTTCCTTCTGTTTCCGTCTGTATCCTCCTATTTTCCTCTATTTCCTTATATTTCCTTCTGTTTCTCCCTCTATTTCCTCCACTGGCTGGGGTGTTTCCAAAGCTCCCTGTCAGCGCCCAATTCCCCCAAAGCTCCCTGCTCCTCATCCCCAGGAGGGACAGAGGGAAACGGGCAGGGGCTGCCCGGGGACCTTTGGAGTGCCCATCCCTGGAGGTGTCCAAGGAAGGGCTGGAGGTGGCACTCAGTGACAAGGTGGAGATCGATCCCAGCCTGGATTTTGTGACCTTGCAGGGCTTTTCCAGCCTCACTGATCCTGTGAAATGAAGTCAGAGCTGCTCCACACCGAGAGTTCCGAGGTTGGCAGTTTTAGGAACTCGCTGTGTTCATCTGCTGCTGTAAATGGAGCTGCCAGACTGCCCTGGCTCCAGCCAGGATCTCCCCCTCTCCCTCACACCATTATCCTGCCTTTTAATGACGTGGCCATTCCTGTGCTCCCCTTCAGCCAGGGAGCAGGATTATCATTCTTATTTTATTACTGATGACAGCATGAGATTTTTCAAGCCCCTGCAAACACTGTTTGGCCGATCACTTTGTAAGTGATTGGGTTATGGTGAATTATGGAGTTCTTTCTTTCTGCTCCCAGCAGATAAAAATACATTTCCTCTGAGCTAATCTCGGTGTAAAACCCAAATCCTGTCTCCATCTGTAATGTGTGATGTGATTTGAGCAGGGGCTGACAGAGAAGAGCCTTAATGAGAGGAGCCATCACCAACGCCAGATTTTGGGGCTGGTTCCTCTCCCTCCGAGGGCCTGAGAGAAAACAGTCAGAGATTTGATGGGCCCAGTTACAGAGGCTTTGACAGAGGAGCTGAATTCCTGGAGTCACTTGTGGAGTGTTGGTTTGTCAACATCAATAGCAGCAGCTCCAGCAGAGTGACAGCCCAGCCCGGGATTCTACTCCAGGCACGTCCTTGGCCAGAATCCCTTTGCTCAGGGCTGAGGTACAATTACACATAATTATGTGCAAGGGTATCAAACCCCCTGCAGAGCCCGTGCTGCTTAATGCCAGCACACTGGGAATTTCTCAAACGCCACTGCAATCACCTCTTGCTTTGTCTTCTTATCATCAGGATTTAATATGAGGACTGGCAAGTGAGAAACTCGCCCTCTCCTCTCCCCCTTATTTGTTGTCGTGCTTGAATTAAAGTGGGGGGTTTTAAAAATAAATAAAAATTTAAATTGCTTTTTATTTCCTTACCAGCTGCTAACTCTCTGAGACCGATTGGGAGATCAATTATCACAGCGGTGAATAAATCTAATTTTTCAATATAATTTACGGTAATTCCATATCCTCTGCCTGAGAAGCAAGTAGGGCTGGCTGGATTCCAAAACAGGGCTTGGAAAGAACTTCAGAAGAATCCTCATGGAACCAGCAGCACCACTGAGCTCCAGCAGCCAGGACTCCTGGTTTGCCCCTGGTGCAAAAGGTGGGGAGGGCTGGATTTGTGTGCTCCAAGGAAATTCCCCTGGAAAATTCTGGAATCAGCTTTGGGGAGAGAACCACGATGGAATTCTGAATATTTGTCCTGGTTTTGTGGAGGATTCTGGATTTGGGGGTGTGAGGACTCTGTGTTGGACTCGCCTGAGCTCTGGATCATAATCCATGTGTGGGATTCATCCCTGTGGCTCTCTTCAAAGTCCAAAATAAGGAAAATGCTCTGTGCTCTCCTCTGGGTCAGGGTTCAGGGCTTTGGCACAGGACTGACCCTCTGGAATGTGGGAATTACATGAGGAACGTCAGCCTCCAGGTGTTAGCAGTGGTCAGGAGACAGGATGGCAAATCTGGCTGATATCACATCCCAGAATGGCAAATATGGCTGATATCACAATCCAGGATGGCAAATCCGGCTGATAATCACATCCCGGGATGGCAAATGACTAATAATCACATTCCAGGATGGCAAATCTGGTTTATAATCAAATGCCAGGATGGCAAATAACTGATATTCACATCCCAGGATGGCAAACCCAGTTGACAGTCACATCCCAGGATGGCAAATCTGGCTGATATCACAACCCAGGATGGCAAATAACTGATAATCACATCCCAGGATGGCAAATCCAGCTGATATCACAACCCAGGATGGCAAATCCAATTTATAATCAAATTCCAGGATGGCAAATAACTGATAATCACAACCCAGGATGGCAAATAACTGATATTCACATCCCAGGATGGCAAATGTTCCCTGGGTCCCATCTCAGTCACTGCTCAGCACCTGTGTGGAGTCACCTGAACCAATGGAACCTGGAAATCTCCCACCCCTGTGCCTCTACAACTGGTCTCCATCTGGAAATCTGTGGGGAAAACTCAAAATTCCCTGCTCCAGTTCCATTGCCCCCGAGTGGCTCCATGGCTGAGCCAGGAAAGCCAAAACTGGCAGCAGTTCCTGGGCACTGGTGTAATTTCTGGTGTTCAGGTGACTTCAAATGGGCTTAAATAATCCAAATAAATGCCCTGCACACATTGGACAGGGTGGGGAAAACAAAAAGAGGCTAAAAGACTAGTTGTGTTCATTTAAAAAATCGCTTCAAACCTACCAGGAGTGGAAATAATGCAGTTAATTGGCAGGAATTTAGAAATCCTTTCATTTTGGAAGCCCCGGGACAAACAGATTGGGAACTGCGAATCTCTGGGTGTCATCAAGGGTGCTGCACATGGCCCCAGATGCAGCAGGGAAAGGATTTTCCATGTTATTTATGGCTCATCATCACCCAGTGACAGCACATTATTGTACCTTGCATTAAACATTCATCCCCAAGCTGGTCAGGTTGATTCCTCCCCTTTCCATTAATGCACAAACAAAGAAATTATTGTCATTTCTCGGTGCAAAGTGGAATCCAGCGCTGCTGAAGCTGTAGCACAAACATTTGCAGCTCTTGGAGAGCACAAAAGCCCGGAGGAGGTCACCTGCCAGGTCACAGATTTTTCCTTTTACCTTGTTCACTCAATAACTGCAATTTCTGCCTTTTTCCCCCTGATGTTTGTACATTCCCCGGCGCCCTTTGTGGTGTGTGTGATTTTCCACATTAGGATTGAGCCCTCTGTTGTCCAAATGACAAGTTCTACTCGAGTAAAAGCCACACCCTGCATTTTGGGGCAATTTGGAGGAGGTGCTGTTTCAATCCTGTGCTGGAAGGAAGGAGCAGCGCCTCTGACTCCCTCTGCAGAGGCAGAAAGTGCTTTTGAACATTGCTTTTGAACAATGAGATGCAGAGCAGCAGATCCAGGACAATATCCCAGCAGCCAAAATTCAGCAATGGATGCAGTGCTTGGGAAGTTACCAAATACTTTAAAATGTGAGTTTGTGTGTGAAGTGCTGGGGTTGAGCCAGTTCTATTGAGGCAGGGCAAAAGGCTCTAGGATTCTGGGCACTTGCCTTGTTGGCAAGTTGGAGCAATGCCACCCTTTTTGTGTGTTTGGTTTGCAAACTGCTTGGACAGAGCCTGGTGTGTGTGTGCAGGGCACAGCGAGGTCCTGGAATTGTGTTCTTTTGGGATTGTTCTGTCACGGATATCAACGGTTCCTGAGCTGGAACCATCCAAAAGGCCTGGGAGAGTTTTGCTTTGATGTTCAGAGTGGGAGTTGAGCTGATGGAAGTCATCCTCATGGAATAATTATCACATGGAATCCTCATGGAATAATTATCACAGAACAGCCTGGCTTGGAAGGGACCTTAAACCCATCCAGTGCCACCCTGCCATGGCAGGGACACCTTCCACTGTCCCAGGGTGCTCCCAGCCCTGTCCAGCCTGGCCTTGGGCACTGCCAGCCCCTCATTGCCCCATCCCTTCTCGGCAGGGCTGCTCTGGCTCTGTCTGGTGTGTCAGAGCAGTTTGTGTTCTCTGTGTGAGCAAAGGCAGGGGCTGCTCACCCTGCTGGGGCACAGCCAGGGGTCTGCAGGGTCTGTGTCACACCCAGGGGTCTGCAGGGTCTGTGTCACACTCATCTACACACTCTGTCACATGTAGGGGTCTGCACACTCTGTCACACTCATCTGCACACTCTGTGTCACACCCAGGGGTCTGCAGGGTCTGTGTCACACCCATCTGCACACTCTGTCACACCCAGGGGTCTGCACTCAGTCACACCCGAGGATCTGCACACTCTGTCACACCCGAGGATCTGCACACTCTGTGTCACACCCATCTGCACACTCTGTGTCACACCCAGGGACCTGCACACTCTGTCACACCCGAGGATCTGCACACTCCACATCACACTCGGTGACATTTCCAAAAGACCTAATTGTTTGCACCCCTGAGCGTGTAGCCCTATAAATATTTATGAACCTGCTCTGAGCCAGGGATGGCAGGAATGACCTTCCCTCCAGCTGTGGCTGGGAAGAGGGGAACCCCTTGCACAGAACAGCTGGAAAGGCCGGAATATTCCCATCTCTGACGCCTCAGCCACACGGTGGAACAGCAAAGAGCCGGAGGAGGCAGCGAGGGGCAGAAATGAGGGGCTGCTGAGAGCAGAGCAGCGCTGAGCTCGGTGCCAGCACAGCCCTGCCACCTCAGGGCTGCGTGGGCTTGGAATTGCTCTCAGCGCCTCTTCATTAAGGTAGATTGTCTTTGCAGCCTTTGGAGAGCGGGGGAAATGTTCACCTTTGTAAGAATTGTGTTCCTTGGCTGCTGCCCCTAACTAATGGCATTGTTTCATTGGTTTCAGCTGTGTGGCTTTAACACTGAAAATCCTGATTTTAAACCTCCCGGCTGGGCTCAAGGGATTAATTCCCTTTTTGCATGAAGTAAGCAATTGTTGACAGTGAAATAGTGGTGGTGAGGACTGTCGAGAGAGGGGTGGCCCAGGTGCTGTGTAATTCTTTGCTTTAAAAATTCCCGTGTAAATCCAGAGTGTGAAGCACTTGCACAGGAAACAGTGGCGTGGCCACCAGGAGCACTGAGGGAGAGTAGCTGTGTTTAAACCAGACCTAAGAGGCTCCCAGTGACTCAGGGCCTGAGGAAGTGGTGAACAGGGCTGGAGAAGCGTTCTTAACTCGTAGAGAAAAGAGAAATGCAGCCAGGTGTCTGGAGGGAAGGGTTTATTGACTGCTCAGCATCCTCCATCTGCTGTGGCCCGAGTTAAGGCACCATCCGTGCCAAGAGAGGCTCAGAGAAGTCTCCTCCTTTGCTCCAGGGCACAGAGATGGTGCAGGATGAGATGTGCGGGGGCAACAGGAAGCTCCTCACAATAACTATTGATTATTTAATGAGCTGATAAATACCCAGCTAAGGGTAATTGCACTGTGAGCTGCTCTGGGCCCAGGGATGGGCTGGCTGCAGTCCCTGTCACCTGCCCTGCTCTGTCCCCAGGGAAACACCTGTGTGGCTCACGGGGAATGCAGATCAAACCCCCAGAGCTGCTGTCTCTGACAGATCCCAGCATTAGCAGCTGTCTCCAGACCCTCCGAGGAACTGGGCTGATGATCCAAGGCTCTCCAGTGACGCATTTATTCACCTGTCCCTGTTGTTACCTGAACCATTCCCTGAGCCCTGGGGCTCTGACTGGTGACAGGAGCTCCTGGATAAGCCCTGGGCCTTTGTGCTGCTTGGCACCGCTCCCTTGGACACTTTTCTTGCTGTTCACAAAATCCTGGAACGCTCTGGGTTGGAAGGGACCTCAAAACCCATCTCATTCCAAGGCAGGGACATTTTCCACTAGACCAGCTCCAAGCCCTGTCCTGCCTGGCCCTGGTGGTTTGAACTTCAGTTGAGGGGTAGGAATTGGCATAGAATCGCAAAAAAAAGAACCCCAAAACCCCAAACCTGGGAATCTAAAAAGATAAAGACAGCACGGAGCTGCTGAAGATTGCAGAACCATTTTGATGTTCATATGCTAATTGCATCCCAGTTCCTCACAAACTGCAATCACTCCATTGTTTTTGTGCCTCGTGTTTTTGAAAGGGTTTCATTGAAGCCTCCTTAATGAGGCAGGCAGGAGAGCGAAGGAGGTGTGTTAGGGATGGAAATTTCTCCTGAATGCTCCCTCTAAATTCTTCTTTGATTTCATCTCAGCAAACTTGTTCGGTTTAGAGGCAGAAAGCAGAATTGCTTTGAGAGCCAGGCCGGCTCTGGGTGCCTGGAGGAGGGCAGGACACGGGTGGCTGTCACCCTGTTCTCCCTCCTGGATGCTGCTGTCCTTGTGAAGAGCTCAAGGGACATCCCTGGCAAACCCAAGACCTCTGGGAGATGGTTCATAAATCCAGAAGGCTGAAAAAGAGTTTTAAGATCTCCAGGTGTGACCCTCAGCCACCATGTTCACCACTAAGCCGTGTCCCCACGTGAGAGGAATGACAGATTTGTCTTTCCCAACCAGCTGTGGGGCTGCTGGGAGATAAAACCATCACTGAGAGGTAAAAGAAACAATGGGAAGGATTCCACTGATTGATGAATGGGGGAAAAAAAAGATATTTTTGCCTTTACAGACAAGCTGTAGGTTTGCTGAGAAATGAAATTGGATGTTGAAAGATGAAAGAAACAATGGGGGAAAACCATCAATTTCATAAGAATTAAAATTCAAAAGGAGGGTTATACATTAGAGGGGACTCTCAGGTATCAGTCTGTACCTCTCCAGTACCTCAGCCAGTGGGGAAAGAGAGAAGGGAAATGTGGCAGGGAAATTGGGATAAAAAGGAGGAAATTGGGATAAAAAGGAGTAAATTGGGAGAAAAAGGAGGCTGTGTCCTCCAAAAATTTGAGAGACCCCGGGGGAATGCCCCATGGCCTCTCCCTTGATTGGAATAAAGTAAAAGGACTCCTCTGTCTCTTTTTGGACATAAACCTCTGATGTTTGTGGATTCCTTTTCCTGACACACACATTTTCCCAACCTTTCCAGGGATGGTGACTCCACCACTGCCCCGGGCAGCCCTTTCCAACGCTTTACAACCCTTTCTGTGACAAATTCTGTCCCTGATACGCGATCTAAACCTCCCTGGCACAGCTTGAGGCACGTCCCGGAGCAGGGCAGCTTTGCATCCCTGCATCCCGGGGTTTTGGTACAACCAAAATGGGATGTGCTGGAGCTCTGTGGATTCCAGGGAGCTGCAGGAGCTGCGGTGACCCCGTGAGTGCCGGGAGGAGCCCTTAGAGCCCTTAATTACAATGTCCGCAGGCTCTTTCTCAGCTCTTTGCAAATGTTAACCCTGTGGGCAGCAGCGGCAGCGTGAAAAGCTTTTTATTTCCCCTTCTAAACGTGCCGCTGCAGTTAATTTTTTATTTTTTTTAAAGATGAGAGAAGAAGGCAATGAGGCTGTTGCCAGGGAAGGGTGCTCGTCATGGAGGTGACTTTTATTTTTTGTCTGGTTTGGGTTTATTTATTTCTCCTGTTCCCAGTACAGGACACAATTCCAGTGAACTGTGGGATGCAGGAGCGAGGCTTGGTAAAGATGGTTCAGCTGAAATAGGAGCAGCCCTAAATCTTCAGCAGGGGCCTGATGAGAAGCCCAACACTTCCCAAATTGCAGCAGAGCTCCAGCAGCCTCCCTGTCACAGCTCTCCCTCTTCTCCATAGTTTTGAACACGAGCTGATCAAATTGAAAGGACAAGTCTGTATTTCTTGCTCGCTCAGCAGTAAAATGTATAAAACATTTGGAATCTCATAAGATTTCCAGACCAAAATGTTTTCAGAGTGTGGAGCTGCAGATTCTGAAATGAGCCTGCCTGGAGGGTGAATTTCAATCAGAACACCTTTTCCCCCACCCCTAATTTTAGCACATTCATCCTGGGAAATGATGCCACAGAATCTGTGGGAACCTGAGGCTTTTAGGAGCAGGATGAGCTCCAGGATCATCTCAGCTGACAGGGAGTGTGAGTGTTAGAGCCTACAAGGAGATGGGGGACTCCAGAGGGCTCTGTAAAATGCAGTTTATTGTACCCAGACAGCAATCACCGGTTGTGGGTGACAGAGCCCAGCCTAAAGCCATCAGCCACAGCTGTGGGCATGGCTGCAGTCATCTTAGTTCTGGTTACAATACATTATTTACTTTTCTTTACTGATCATCTTAATACACAGCACCCAATCAATACCTTTACTATTATCTATAGCCTATCATAACTACTAACATTACAATATTTATGTTACTGTTCTCCACTCACAACAGGTATGTTACAGTTTAAGCCAGAAGTGGTTTTTCACTTTTCTTGCAGTGGAAAATTTTGAGACCTTTTTTCTACCTACAACATCAGCATGTCTGTTTACTTCTTGTATTTTTATGCTTGGTAAAAAACATCTTCTGTTTGAGGGGGCCTTATCCTTTGTTCTAAGTCATAAAAACCTTTCTTAACTAACACACCCTTTGCCTTCTTAGTTCTCCACTAAGCCTGGCTCAGCAGTTCCTTTAGGCCTTTGTTACTCTTCTATATCAAAATTTGCCTCCATCTCTATTCCTTTCTCAGTTTCTACATTCAAAAATCTTTCTGCCAAGCACTCATATCTGTGAGACTTTCTTGTCAAACTTTCATCCATCCCAACATGTGAGCCTGCAGCAGGGACTGCCTGGAGCTCCAGCCAATCTGCCCGTCCAGGTGGGATTCAGAGCCTCCAGGTGAGGAGGGGCAGCATCATCCCCTGCTGAGGTGTTTCCATCACTCCCTGCTCCATTCCCAGCCTTTTTCTGTTGGGAATGAGTGTGGTGCTTCCTGCTGTGTAATGTACAGGTATTAAAGTGACAAGAAGTCCAGGGGAAATTCTTACATCGAGTTGATAAATGCAGTGGCAACTCGTGGCTCAGAGTGACAGCCAGTGGTGCATCTCATCTTTTGTCCTGTTAGAAATTTAAAAAAAAAAAAAATTTAAAAAAAAAAAAACCAAACCAAACCACCTCGAAATACTCTGTTTTTTCCAGTACAAAGACAATGCTTTGGAGGATGACAAACCCCATCCCACTCAGGCAAGTCAGAGCCTTTACATTCATTAGCTCAGTGCTTGTTTCCCTCCTTTTGATGCACCTGGTTCCCACCTCCACTCCTGCTCACGCTCTGTGATTTCCTCTCCACTTCTTGGTTTTTTTGGAGGCATCAAAGATAGGATTTGCTTTGTTTAAAGAACATAAACTTTTAATTCGATGGCATCATGATCAGGTCCCTTTTGTTCATGTTGCTTTGCTTAGACACGTGCCAAGACAAATTGAAATGTAAAAATAGCTGTCCTTCCTTAAACAATTCTATTCAATAAAGCTGGGATGGAAGTTTGTTCTAGGAAATACGAGAGGGTGAGGGCTGAAGGACTCTGAAGTGACATCTGCCCTAGCTTTGTGACTGATTTGTCATTTGGCTCTGACTAAACAGCAGGAGGAGGAATTTGTCACTGCTCCGTGGGTGTTGGTGCTCACACTCTGTGTCTGCGCTCTCCCGGCCCAGTGCAGAGCTTGAAGATCACTGAGGTCACCCCAGAACCTGTGTGAGCACCCCCAGAACCTGTGTGAGCACCCCCAGAACCTCTGTGAGCACCCCAGAGCCTGTGTGAGCACCCTCAGAACCTGTGTGAGCACCCCAGAACCTGTGTGAGCCCCCCAGAGCCTGTGTGAGCACCCCCAGAGCCTGTGTGAGCACCCCAGAGCCTGTGTGAGCACCCCCAGAACCTGTGTGAGCACCCTCAGAACCTGTGTGAGCACCCTCAGGGCCTGTGTGAGCACCCTCAGGGCCTGTGTGAGCACCCTCAGAGCCTGTGTGAGCA
>VWZP01008330.1:117797-185115 GCA_013396995.1 Dicaeum eximium | reverse complement strand
CTGAGCAGGTTCTGAGCATTTCCTGAGGGGCAGAGGCAGCCACTCTCCCTTTTGGCCATCCTGACAGAGCTGTGTGGGGTGGCACTGCCAGGACAGAGCTTTGTGGGGTGGCACAGGTGGCACTGCCAGGACAGAGCTGGGTTTGGGTGACAGAGCTGTGTGGGGTAGCACTGCCAGGACAGAGCTGGGTTTGGGTGGCACTGCCAGGACAGAGCTGTGTGGGGTGGCACAGGTGGCACTGCCAGGACAGAGCTGTGCTGGGGTGGCCCAGGTGGCACTGCCAGGACAGAGCTGTGCTGGGGTGGCCCAGGTGGCACTGCCAGGTGAGGTGCTGTGTCTCTCCAGCTGCTGGAGCTCTTCCCACCCCGTTCTCCTCCAGGACTGAGCCTCTCCTGCCCTGTGGACAGGGACTGGAGCAGGAGCTGATCTCAGCTGTCACACACAGGGGAGGGGGCCTGGAGCCACCTGAGAGGGAGCAGAGGGACACAGAGCTCAGGGGCAGCCAGGTCCTGGCGGGGGCTTTAGGGGATTTTAGGATCAGTAATGTCTGTGACATAAATAAAAGCTCATTCCTTACGGTGCTGGTACTTCTCAGCAGCCTTGCAGACCATGGAATCATGAAATGGTTTGGGTTGGGAGGGAAATTAAAGATCTTGTCCCACCCCTGCCATGGGCAGGGACACCTCCCACTGTCCCAGGCTGCTTCAAACTCTGTCCAACCTGGCCTTGGGCACTCCCAGGGATCCAGGGGCAGCCACAGCTGCTCTGGGAATTCCATCCCAGCCCCTCCCCACCCTCACAGGGAGTGATTTCTTCCCCATATCCCACCTGAATCTCCCCTATTCCAGTTTGAAGCCATTCCCTGTGTCCTGTCCCTCCATCCTATGTCCAAAGTCTCTCTCCATCTCTCCTGTAAGTTCCGTTTGGGTCCTGGAAGGTCCCAATGAGGTCACCTCTGGTCTCTTCTCCAGAGAACCATCCCAGCTCTGCCAGCCTTTCCCACAGCTGCTCCATCCCTCTGCTCATCCTGGAGCCTCCTCTGGGCTCTCTGCAGCAGCTCCAGGTCCTTCCCCAGCACCTCTGTGCTTCCAAAACACCAAAGTGCTGCTTCCTACAAACCTCACACCTTCCCTTGGAGGAGGTGAAGGAAGTGACTCCTGCTTGCTCCTTCTGCAACCACAAAAAAGCCATTTCCATTCCCACGGTTTACCCAACTAAACCAACAGCAGGGACTGTGAGAACCTTGGGAGCAGCACAGGCACTTCCAAACGGATCAATTGGAATTGATTCCTGCAGAAGAGTGGCAAATAAACCCCCCATTTCCCGGGCTCTCAGCACAAAGCTCGTCGTAGTGGCGTGTAAAATATTTATACCTCACTGCTAAGCTGTAACTTACATTACCCATAAATGAGTTCAACAAAACCTTTTCAGAAAGCATTTTATTCTTGAGCAGGAAAGTGCTTGGCGCTCTCCAGAGTTCTGGGCTTTGATTCTACACCCCCTCCCTTATTTCATCTGTTCAGGAACAACAGGGAACGGTGTTTAAATTTTTTATTTCTTGTCTGTTCGGGAAGCTGTGTCATTTTGTCAGGTTTTTTTCCTTGTTGTTGTTTTCTATATGTTCCTTCAGTCTGGTAAATGTATCTTTTCCTGTCTTTTAAAAAAGAGCAAAGCTAATATTCCATTTGAGCTCTTGAATTGAGGAATCAGCTTTGAATTTCCAGCTCCTCTGCCCTGCACTCCTGGGTTTCCTTGGGCAGATTTAGCAGCTTATTGAAACTCAGCTGAACTTAATTACCAGCAGATGTGAACACCTTTTAGAGTTCAGTTAAATTACGCTCACTGTGCCTCCAGCAGATGAAAACTGTTGTTAAATTCGTTTTCTTGGTGGAGGAACCACGAGGCTGAAGGGAGACCTGGGTGAGGATGTGGAAGGATCCTCCTGAGGGATTCCTGCGGGAGCTTCAGCCTTGTGCTGGGTTGGATTTATGGAGTCATGGAATGACCTGAGCTGGAAGGCTTCAAGGATCATTGATTCCAGCCCAAATCCCCACATCCCACCCTCAGAGCAGTGCCCAAACCCTCCTGGAACTCTGGCAGCCTCAGGAATGTTCCCATTCCCTGGGGAGCCTGGGCAGTGCCCCAGCACCCTCTGGGGGAAGAACTTTTCCCTAAATCCAACCTAAACCCTGCCCTGGGCCAGTTCCAGCCCTTCCCTGTCCCTGTCCCTGTCCCTGTCCCAAGGAGCAGAGATGGAGCTGCAGCCCCTGCTGAGCCTCCTCTGAACACACCAAGACACATCCAGACCCTTCACCACCTCTGCAGCCTCCTTTGGACACTTTCACTGATTCTTGAATTCCTCTGAGTTGAGTTTTTTGGTTCTGTGTGAGCCCCAGGAGCTGTGGGTGGCCACCAGCTGTGTCCAGCTCTGGCCTGGCTTTGGCTGGGTCAGAGGTGCCTTTGGGACTCAGCTGTGGAGGTTGGGAGGATCAGGGGAGATGAGACAGAGCCCAGCTTGTGGTTTTCCAAGAAAATGCCAAGAAATTGTGGGAACAGCTTTGCTTTGGGGGTTTCTCCTGCCAGCCTACCCCTGTGTAATTCCATCAGCACTGCCCCTCCCCTCTGGTGTTTGTCCCTGTCCCCATTTCCAGGGACAAAGCGGTGACAGTAATTCCCACCCCTGTTCTTTAAGGCTGCTCTCACTTCCAGGAAAAGTCCTGTGGGGTTTTTTTGCTGTTGTTCCCTGTGTGGGTCCATTCCTATGATGCCATAATGATTTTTTACCTTTTTTTTATATATATCTTAAAGTGTCTGGCCCTTAATTTTAGGACCAAGGAGAGGGCATCACCTGCCCTGAGTCATTCTTTTCTGAGTGCCTGGGTGCTGAGGAACCCTTTTTAAACGGAACAGCACAGGCAGCTGATTCACTGGTGCAATTTCTCTCCTTTCCCTGAAAGAATTCACCTTCATCAAATTGGGTTGCTCCTAAAATGGCCCTTTCCCTCCCCAAAACATCCTTGTGGTCAGAGGCTGCTGCTGCACAGAGAAATATGCTGCTTTCATGACTTTAATAATTAAAAATGCACTTTAAAAAGATCCTTCTGCACACTCTATAGGAAAGGTCTGGTGCATTTATTGTAGCCTCTCATGGATCCTTATAGTTTTATGGGCACTTTAGAGCAGAAATAAAGATCTTTTTTATATTCCAAAAGCAGATGTCTTTGGAGCTGCCATCCTGTTCTGCACAGCCCCAGCGTTTTCCTCTTTAAGATGTTGCATCTGGACCCAGGTTTTTACCTTTCCTTTTTTTCCAGAGATTTTTACCTTTCTTTTTTCCAGTTTAGGGGAAATGTCACTCAGCTGGCCCCGTGTCCTGTTGTCACTGCCACGTGCTGGGGGATTCTGCCCTGCACAACCTGAGTGGGACAATGGTGGCTCTGCCCCCCCCTGCCCCAAATGTTCAGACCTTGAAATTCTCATTTCTTTCTTGCCTTTCCAAATTCTCATTTCTTTCTTGCCTTTCCAAACTTGAGGTACACAAAAGCATGGATGGGAATCTTTCACGTGGAGATGGACTCAAAGGCTAAAGCTGAATCCTTCAGGAATGTCCACCCTCATCTTCCTCCTCACACCCAGCATAAAATAGACGTGGCTGAGGTGTCTTTGAGCCCAGCTCAGCAGCAGACTAAATTCTAATGTAGTTATGAGGATGTGGCAAGCATCCCTTTGTAGTTATCCCATTTTCCATCTATAAAAGGAGGATAATCCTGACCTGTTCCCAAAGGGCAGCTCCTAATGAAGCTCACAGGTCCAGATCAGCGTGGATTTGTGTCTGGAATGATCCTGGCACTGCAGGGAGAGGAGGAACTCTGAGCACTGGAGCAGCAGCAGGTCCAGCTTTGTCTTTGCCTGCAGGATATCAAAGGATGAGAAAATCCAAGGAGTTCAAAGGAGAGTTCTGTTCAGCAGAGCCACTGGGGCAGAATGGTGGATTTGGGCTTCTCTGGAGACTTTGGCTGAGCCTCTCAACACCCCTGGGTGGGGAGGGATATTTGCTGAGGCAAATTTGGTAAAATATTCTCAGGAAATAAAAAAGCCACGAGATGTGGGCTGCAGGTTCTGGCTGGGACATGCAACTTGTCCCCTGCTCCCAGCTGGGTCCTGAGCCTCAGGAAAAGCTCTGCTGGGACTGCCTTGGGCACAGAGAGGAGAGAGAGGGTTTGGCTGTTGAAATTCCTGGACTTGAGCAAGACTTGGAGGTTCAGCCTGTAAAGCTGGTGCCACCCCCAGAGGTGCAAAAATGGATCTTCTGCTGAAGGTTCAGATTTCTGAATTCAAATTCAAAAATCAGATTTCAAATTACACTTAATTTTTGGTTTCACATTTGCTAATGCATTCCAAGCCCACAGTGAGTGAGTGTTGTGTGCCATTGCTGCCTTCAGCCACTGTGAGGGGAGAAAATAAACCTTAACACCAACCTGATCTATTAATGACAGACAAAAACTGGGATTAATAATAATGGCTGAAAGTTGCTGGCTGAACTATTTCCAAAGTGTTTGTCCAAAGCAAAATACAGAGGGGTCAGGCAAAGCACAGCTCAGCAACCAAATGACTGCTGCAGGGAAAAGAAAAATCTGCTTTTATTAAATGATGCTGGCACAAACAAAAACTATTTCCTTCCCCTCTTGACTTAATTTTTCTCTGCTTGTGCTTTGCATAATGAGCCTGGAGAAGCCCTGCTGATTCAGGCCAGACTGAGGGGCATTTTCTCCTTCTCTTCCTCGTGCTCCTGGGCATGGAGAGGGCTCCTGAGGCCAATCCTGGCCATGCCCTGGGGGCTCAGGCTGCCCCAGCTGGGCTTGGCCTGGTGTTTGCAGAGATGGTGCCTGGCCTGGACTCTTTGGCTCTGCTCCAGCTTTGTTCCCTATCCCTGGGTCAGGAAAAATCTCTTTGGGGCTGCTCTCCAAGCAGGAGGGATCACCTGGGAAAGCCTCTCCTTGCACTGCTGCTGTGCCTCCCTTGGTGGATGGAGCTGCATCCTGCTTTATTTCTCTGGCTGTGGCATGGGGAAGGACTGCTGGGAGTGTTTTACATCTCCAGGTGAGATATTGTGGAGATCCCTCCTGTTTTCCCTTTGATTTCTGTGTCACAAAGGCTTTGGCTGCCCAGCAGTGACCCCACATGTGCCTCTCTCAGGCCCTCAGAGGAGCAGGAGGACCTTCCCCTGTGTTTAATGTCCTTTGTCTCACCTTCTACAGCCACATCTGAGCTTCTGGCTGGTGTGGGAGCTCTGACTTGTGCTGGAAAGGGCTCTTAAAATGTTCCAGGGAGTCACAATTGCAGTGGAGGTCTCTGCAGGAAAGGGGAAGGTTCTTCTGTTTTATAAACCCAGCTGGAGGTGCCATTTCTGTTGTCACAGCTGGGAGGGAGCTGCTGAAAAACCAGAACCCCATGGATTGATTTCCTCACCACCAGCAAACTGGAGAAAAGAGTAATGAGGTGAAGGGAGACCAGGAAACTGTGCCCAACCAGCTGGAAACCCTCCAGTCCTGAAAATGAACCATAAAAAGCTGATTTGTGGCTCTGAGGCTGTGATGTTCCATGTGTCCTTCTCAGCACCTCACCAAGGGAATCCCAGAATGGATTGGAGGGGACCTTAAAGCTCATCAGTGCCACCCCTGCCATGGCAGGGACACCTTCACTGTCCCAGGCTGCTCCAAGCCCTGTCCAACCTGGCCTTGGGCACTTCAGAGATCCAGGGAGAGCCACAGCTTCTCTGGGAATTCCATCCCAGCCCCTCCCCACCCTCCCAGGGAACAACTCCTTCCCAATATCCCACCCCAAATCTCCCCTTTCCCAGTTTGAAGCCATTCCCTGTATCCATCCCTAGTCCAAAATCTCTCTCCATCATTTTTGTGGGTTCCTTTAGGCACTGGAAGGGGCAGTGAGGTTCCCCCAGGAGCTTTCCCTTCCCCAGGCTGGACAATCCCAACCCTCCCAGTCAATCTCACACAATTTCAGAGGTACAGAGCTCGGTGTGTGCAGTGCCAGGCCCAGCTCAGGGAGGTTTTTTTTCACTGTGCTGGCCCTGCTTGTCCCTCTCTGCTGTCCCCTCCCTGCCTGGCCTCTGCACAGCCAGGCTTGTTTGCCAAGTGCAGGAGTCAGGGGTAAACAAATTCCTTATGCAACTCCTCAGTTGCCAGGAAAGTGATGATTTGTGACTCCTGCTGTCTGACTGGAGCAGTGGGTTCGGGGCAGGGAAGGTGCCTGCAGAAATGAGCGGCTTTCCTTCATTCCAGGACACGCTTGACATTGCAAATCAACTCCCAGGGCTGAGATCTGTGCCTGGGCTGAATGGCTGTGACTCTCTGAGCCGGGCTGGAGCACTGTAATGTTCATTTAGCTGCATTGTAACACCAAACTGCTCCACAAATGCTCCGTGTAGTGCCCTGAGCGTGGGGCCAGGACACCCAGGAGCCACCAGCAGCAGTGTCCTGCGGTGGCTTTGTCATCCTGAATTGTGTCCCCATTCCTCTGTTCAGCCCAGAAATGAGTTTTGCACCTTTAAGGCTGGTTCTGAGAGCGAGGTGGGGAAGGAGAAGTGCCCAGTTTGTTTTCAGGAGCTGCACTCACTCCTCCACGTTCCAGCAGACAGACAGACAGCAGGACAGAGCTCTCCTTTGCTTTTAGTCAGTTTTTAGCCAGCTGAGGCACAGAAGTTCTCTGGACTGTGGTTTGTTCTTTTTCCTTATTAACTATTATTAACTTATTAACTTATTAATTTAACTATTTAAACCTGCTCTGCAGTGAACACCCAGAAGAGCACTGGGGTCTCACACCTGTGGCCCACAAGGCTGGGCCTGGGCCACATTTCCAACACCAAAAAGACTGAAAACAGACTGAGTGAGCCAAGCTACAGCCCACCAAGAGGACTTTCTGAGTTTGTCATCTCTTTTGGAGCAGCAAGAGGTTTTATTGCTTAATATTGTTCATTTTTTTGTGCTGGTGAATGCTCTGCCTGTTAAATAAACAGGTTTTTTCCACTTTTCTCCAAGGAAATATTTTTTCCCAAACCAGCTGGGAGAGGGGCTGCTTTAATTGGCTTTCTAGAGGAAACCCCTTTAGAGGTTTTTTCCCCCAAAATTGCCCTAAACCAGGACAAACAGTCCCAAATGTCCTTCAGGACCTGTCTGAGAAACCTGGTAGGTTCATTGGTGACAGAGAACAGCTGAGCAGGATTTCTGCTGTTCCTTCTTCCTGCGGCCTGAATTTCCACTCACAGCACTCTGGATGTGGGGCTCTGCTGGGATGGATGAAAGTTTGACAAGGAAGTCTCACAGATATTTGTGTGCTTGGCAGAAAGATTTTTGAATATAGAAACTGAGAAAGGAATAGAGATGGAAGCAAGTTTTGATATGGAAGAGTAACAAAGGCCTAAAGGAATATTGAGCCAGGCTTAGTGGAGAACTAAGAAGGCAAAGGGTGTGTTAGTTAAGAAAGGTTTTTATGACTTAGAACAAAGAATAAGCTCACCTCAAACAGAAGATGTTTTTTACCAAGCAAAAAAATACAAGAAGTAAACAGACATGCTGATGTTGTAAGTAGAAAAAAAGTCTCAAAATTTTCCACTGCAAGAAAAGTGAAAAACCACTTCTGGCTTAAACCGTAACATACCTGTTGTGAGTGGAGAACAGTAACATAAATATTGTGATGTTAGTAGTTATGATAGGCTATAGATAATAGTAAAAGTATTGATTAGTGGTTATGTATTAAGATGATCAGCAAAGAAAAGTAAATAATATATTATAACCAGAACTAAGATGACTTCAGCCATGCCCACAGCTGTGGCTGATGGTTTTAGGCTGGGCTCTGTCACCCACAACCCGTGGTTGCTGTCTGGATACAATAAACTGCATTTTACAGAGCCCTCTGGAGTCCCCCAGGGCTCTGTCCGTGCTGGGAGCTGCTCTGCTTGAGACCCTTGTCCAGGTTCTCAGGTGCCTGGGACAGGTGGATGGCACCACCTGGGAATGAAGAAATTCAAAGCATTTTTTCCCTGCCTGACTGAGCTGCACTTCCCATGCAGTCCCAGAGCTGCAGTGTCTGGTGGTCATTAACCACTGCTCTTCATTTACTTGGCAATCAAAAGGACAATTATGGGTAGGCATTTGAGTTTGTGAAGCACTGGGAGAGCAAGGAGATGCTATCTCCATGCAAAATTATTTTATTTTTATAAGCTCTTTTTGTTTAAATATGCCCCATCTCGGGGGTAGTTTAAAGTGCATAATAGTCCAGAGAACACTAGTGCAGACTTGATGCATTATGATATTTTTATGTGGTGTTTGAAAAATTACAAAGGGAAGGGTTTACTTACTTTAAAACACTTTTCACTAAAAAGCCACACAGCTCCATCCAGCACCAGTGATTGTTATGAATAATAGAAAATTGGGAGTGAGCAGTGTGAGGTGACTCGCTGATGTTCTGAAGTTTGGGGTTTAGCTGAGTTTGTTGGACTTTAAGAGTAGTTTTGGGTTGGTGTTGGGATTTTACTGCTGATGAAATTTGTTTGTGTCTGTGCTTCTCTGCCCAATTGATGCAGAAGAGACCAAATGAACGAGGCTCTGTGATGTTTGTGCAGCCAAAAATGGGATTTTTTGTGGCTCATCCCGAGCCACTTGTTGCTGACTGGGAGGACAGCAAATATGTCTGAACTTGCTCTTTAAAGGGAAGTTTTTAATTTTGGAGAGGTTTTGAAATCCTAAACTGTATTTTCTGGCTCCCACATCTGCACTGGGCCACCATATATTACAATTTATCCCTTTGGGGCTCTCTTTTGGAGAACTGAGCAAGTGAAGCTCTCCCTTTAAATTCCTATTACTTACCAGGCAGGGTTTTTGCAGCCAAGCTGCTTGAAA
Source organism: Dicaeum eximium (assembly GCA_013396995.1). NCBI lineage: Eukaryota > Metazoa > Chordata > Aves > Passeriformes > Dicaeidae > Dicaeum > Dicaeum eximium. Next base: position 176,200 of record VWZP01008330.1, on the reverse strand, counting down.
ATAGCAAATCTGAAAAGAGAAAAATCCATTTTTAAATCATTAAAAGCATTAAAAGTGACCTTTACCTGCTGCAAACATAATCCGTTAATAATGTGTCTTGTACTGGACAGATAATGGGGATCTTCCACCCAGGGATTAAAGGATTCTGCAGACTCAGCTGCTGATTTCCTGAGGAAATGTGTGCTTTTGGAAACCCCAGGTGGGACCCCAGGGGTGCTGCCACCTGGATTAGGGCTTCCACCTGGTGTCTCTCCCAGATTTCAAAATATGCACAAGTTTCTGTTCGAATAACTTTGAAAATTTGGGATCTCTGAGCAAAGGGTGATGCCACAGCAGCTTTTTGGTTCTGTTTGCTTCAGAATAATCTCTGGAGCTCTGGGACAGGGATTAGGCTCTGTATGTTCCTGGGACATATTTAGGGTGGCTTAAATTCAGGTTGCTGGTTGAATTTACCTTGCTCTCCTCTGTTCTAAAGGAAGAAAATCCAACAAAAATGGGGTATGTGAATATTTTTAGCTGTAAGTCACCGTGCAAGGGTTGGACAATCCTTGTCTTGATGCCTCAGGTTTTGGCTTTTATATTTTTCAGATTCTGAGCTGCTTTAGTGTGTGGGTTTGGGCTTCATATTATGGGATGGTGAGCTCTGTGCACAGAGCAGGGAGACAAAACAATTCCTTCTCCAGCTGGGGACCAAGGACAAATGATCCAAACCTCAGGCCCAAGAGCACAAACAACGTGGGCTGAAGAGAGAAAAACAAGAAGGATGGGACTGGATGGGCTAAAGCTGGAATTGGACAATGAACTCCAAGATGCAAATGGAGCAGAACTGATCAAAGTGCCAGAGCCGTGCCCGGTGTCCATTTTGTGCCCATTTTGGTTCATCTTGGGTGCAGCCCTGGCTGGGCTCTTGTGCTGCCCAAGGTGGATCCATGGAGGAAATGCTTTTAATAAATCCCTGCTTTATTCTGTGACTCTGCTCTAGGGCAGCCCTCACAAGGCATCAGTGTCTGGTGGGATCCCCTCTGGAAAATCTCAGCTGTTAAATCCACACAGGACACGAGTGAGTTCCTTGTAGCTCTTGTCCAAAGCAGGAACAAGGAGCTGCTCTGGAATTCTCCCTGGTACCAGCCAGAGCTGTTTTCCTGCTGGGAATATCACCCAGATTCCCAGGGGACACCGGGGTGGCCGCGTCCTGAGGATTTTCATCGGGATTTCACATTTAAAATCCACATTTTTGCCTCAGCTGGAGCGATCCAGAAGGCTGTGACAGCACAGCCAGCACGGAGCTCCTGGCTCAGCATGCCTGGGGACACAGAGGGAGGTGCTGACATTGTCACCCTCATCCATCTCCCCGTGCTCCAAGGGGAAGGGAAATGTTGGGAACGGACAAAACCTCGCGCAACTCCGGCCACGGCCGAGGCGGCTCCGCGGGGCCTGGGAGGTGTCAGCTTGATTGATCACCCAGCTCCTGCGGAAAATAAACTGTCCTGGTGGCAGAACAGAGCCCTCTCCATTGAAGAGCCATCAGATTTTCCAAGGGGATGGTCCTGGGAGGGCCGGGAAGCCGGATCAGAGCTGCCAGGTGCCTCGCAGTGAGAGCTTGTTCCCACAGCAAATCCAGGGGAAACAGCTCTGGCTGCCTTCCCTCTGCTGGGAATGAAAGGGAAATGGAGTGGGGACGGCCCAAAGAGCAGCTGCTCTGAGGAGAAGTCTCGTTTGCAGGGCTCACATGGCAGGTGAGGGTGACCAAGCCTTGGGAGTGACTCCTCAGGGGCAGTTCTGTGCTTGGGCAGACCTTCCGTGGGGTCTGCACCCCTGGAGGTGGCCAGGGAAGGAGTGGCACTCATGCTCTGGGCTGGGGACAACGTGGGGAGGGGTCACAGCTTGGACTCGATGCTCTTGGAGGGCTTTTCCAACCTAAATTCTGGGATTCTGTGACTTTGCAGGGGACAGGTGGGAGTGTGAGGCCACAGAACACGAGCCCATCGTGTTCTGCCCCGTGAGAAACATTTGGGATCCCTTGGGAACCCTCAGCCTTCCTGGAGGCAGGAGAGACAAGGAGGAGCTTCAGGGAAGGGGGAAGATCCCGGAGCAGGGATATGGGGCTGGGGAGAGGGGCCTGGAGGAGGACACCCTCTGCTTTTGGGGTGAGAGGAAGAACTGAACCCTCTGTCCCAGCAGTTCCTACTCGAGACTGCTGAGTCCCATTGCAGTGCCAAGTTTTGGATGCACTGCTTTTTCTGGGATCAGGGGAGTCTGCACTGACAGGGAAGACACCTGGCCTGGTATTCCTGACTCTGGTGTGACACCAGGTGAATTCTTTTGCCTTTTCTCCTTTTGCCTTTCATTTCTGCCTGGGCTGAGATGGGAATGCTGGGGCTGATCCCGTTGGTGACCTCCATGAGTGGCCTGTTCCCCCTGCCCTGGTGCTCTCTGGGACCTGCAGAGGCACAATTTCACCCCAGCTGTGCCCATTTAGCTGAAGCTCAGCCCTGGGCTTCCTCCCCTTGGAAAAGAGCAGATTTAGTTCTCAGTTCCTTAGAGATGGACAGGGATCTGCAGCCACCACCAACAGCCAGTGCTGTGCTCTGGAATGCTGAGCCTGGGTTATCCCTGTGGGAAAACTGGGATGGAGTGGTCAAAGGGGTTCGGCCACACCTCAGATGAGCTGAGAGCAGAGCAGAAGGTAAATCCAAGCGTTTGGTGAGGTCTCCTGGACTTCCTGAGGCTGTGGTGGGAGAGAGAAGAACATTTATTCAGCCAGAGCAGCTGCTGCTTTTCCTGCTTCCCAAACATCCAGCAGGATCCATGTGAACCCCACGGTGCCATTACTGTCTGTAGGGATTCCCTGGATTTGTGCTTAAATCTCATTAAAATCCAGCAGGAGCTGGGCCTTGCCAGTCTCGTTTGTGCATTTGAAATAACCAAACCTTGCATTCCTTGCCTTTAAGGGGTTTTTCCTCTGGATGGAGCAGCCTGGGCTCTGTGTACTCCTCACCTCTGCATTTCAAAGCTGCTCACAAGGTGCATTTGGCTGCTCAGGGATGCTCCAGCCCATTATTTAGGAAGTATGGAGCAGGAGATGAGTCAGTGAAGTGATTTTCCCAGGAATGGATGGGGCAATAAACATCTCCCTCCTCATAACCCAGCAGCTCTGAAGAGCTACTGCCAGGCTGCTGGGCTGCTCTGCACTCACATTGCAATTAGGCTGTGTATTAAATTAAAAAAAAAAAACAAAACAGCAGAGTTGAGCTGTGCTGTAACTCACTGAAGGTGAAGTTCACCCCTGTTCTGCAGTGCTGGGTTCTGTAAAACTTCCCCTCTTTATTTCCCTGGTGTTTGCAACACTGACACGCTCCTTTTGTCCACGGAGAATCATGGCTTGGCTTGGGAGGGACCTTAAAAATTACCTCATTTCACACCCTTGCCCTCTGCAGGGACACCTTCCACTGTTCCAGGTTGCTCCAAGCCCTGTCCAGGCTGGCCTTGGACAATTCCAGGGATGAGGCACCTACACCCTGGGCAGAACCTGACCTCCAGGAGCAGCAGGTTTTGACTTCAGAGGCTGCATTCCAGCCAGGCCTCTTGTGTTGGAAGCTGTGGAGCTCTGGGATATGAATTGATCTCCTGGAAGAGGTGGATGATAATTAATTGATCTCCTGGAAGAGGTGGGTGCCTCATGCACAGGGGAGGTTGTGCCTCATGGTTACCCTCAGTACCCAAACACCCCAAACTGCACTCCAGAGAAAGCTGAAGAGTTCCTCAAACCCCAAATGCTTGAGCCAAATTGAAATTCAGCTCTTAGACAGCTCGACTGGAGCAGTCCCTACATTTAAAGTTTGTCCCAGCCAGCAGCACCCTTTAAAAAATGCAGGTCAGCCTTCCTCCAAGTGTGACCTCTCCTCTCAACTCCTGGGTTTTGAACGCTGACACTGGAGTTACATTTCCAAGACTTTCTTCAAAGGCCTAAGGATGGGAAGCTGAATTTTTGTTCTGCTCTTTTGAAGGCTGAGTGTCTCATGAAATAACATTACGGCAGGAACTGGGAGCGGAAAAATTAACATGATCAAAGGTGGCAGAGTCTGTTAGATTTGGCAAATGCCTTATTTGATTTGTATCTGCAGCAGTGGTCACACTGCTGTGTGCTCAGAGCCTCACACATCTGAGAGCTCTGCTTCCCCCGACTTTGTGAGTAATGTACACTCACAGGTTATTGTGAAAGGGCAAAAAACCCCCAACCAAATCTCTTGCAGGCTTTAAACCTTTTTTTTTTTTTTNNNTTTTTTTTTTTTTTTTTTTTTTTAATGAGTGCTGTCCCAGGTGGGCAGAATGAGGATGAGGTCTGACTCAAACAGGGGAAGCATCCCTGGGTGCTGCCCTTTTCCATGGCCACCAGTGGCCTGCCCTTGCTTTGGCACATCAGCCCCTTCATCCATCCTGCCAGGCTCCCAGACAGACTCCTGCCCTGCAATCAAACGGGGAATTTTAATTAATATCTGACCACTTGGAATTCATGACTCTGAGATGATCACAGGGAGTTTGTGGGATCCATCCAGGGCCAGGCCTGAGCAGCTCTCAGGGCTTTTTTTGGCATCAACGAGGTCATCACCAGTGGCCCCAGTGCAGCCCAGTCTGGCACAGTGCTTATAAATATAATTAGTGCAGGAAACCTTTTCCCTCTGTCCAGGAGGTGACTTTTCATTAAATGAGGGGAAGAAAAGGCCATGAGGAAGTTTTTGTCACGTGGCAAGAGCCAGTTCCACCTCCAGCTCAGGCTGCAGCCTGGTGATGGATAGGGAGCTTCATAAATGCTTACAGAGAACAGAAACATTTTGCTTTTTCTCCTGGAAAAAAGTTCCTTCCCCGTGTGGCAGCTGCTGGTTCTGTTGGGAAGGGTTTGTTGGTGTTTCTCTGTCTCCCTCCATCTCTCACCTCGGCAGGCTGGGAGGTGTTTTTGCCTGAGAGCTTCTCCCAGCTCTGGCTGATTCCCTGGGCACGCCTGGGAGAGCACCAGCAGGAGGAAAAGGTCACAGGAAAGACAGGAAAGATGTGAGAGAAAAGAGGAGTAAGTGGAGGAGACAGGAGGAGGTTTTGCTGTCTTGCATAAGGAATAATGTGGGTCAGCTGAGGCTGAGGAGGGAGCCTGAAACACAAGGAAAATGTGGTGTGAGAGTGAAAGGGAAAGGGAGAGGAAGATGTGGAGCAAGAAAAAGAGTAAAGAGGTAAAAGGGAGTTTGGAAGAAATATGGAAGAGAATGGAGGCTTTCCATGGTCAGCTCTGTGCTGTTCTCTCAGCTGGGATTGAGGAATCCCCTCCTGGGGCTGTCACCCCTCAGCTGGGATTGAGGAATCCCCTCCTGGGGCTCTGATCCCTCAGATGGGATTGAGGAATCCCCTCCTGGGGCTCTGATCCCTCAGCTGGGAGTGAGGGATCCCATCCTGGGGCTCTGATCCCTCAGCTGGGAGTGAGGAATCCCCTCCTGGGGCTCTGATCCCTCAGATGGGATTGAGGAATCCCCTCCTGGGGCTCTGATCCCTCACCTGGGATTGAGGGATCCCCTCCTGGGGCTGTCACCCCTCAGCTGGGAACAAGGGATCCCCTCCTGGGGCTCTGATCCCTCAGCTGGGAGTGAGGGATCCCCTCCTGGGGCCCTGATCTCTCAGCTGGGATTGAGGGATCCCCTCCTGGGGCTCTCATGCCCCACTCCAATCCACTCCCAGGCTGGCACTGCCCTTCCTGCCAGGGAATGAGCTCTGCCCTTGGCTCTGGAGCACGGGGGGATCTGCCAGATTCATGCTCCAGCCGGGATTTGCTGGAGAACCCTTGGAACTCCCCTTGTTCCTTCTGCCAGGAACCTCCCTGGGACATCCCATCCCTTCCCAGGGCCACCAGATCTGGGTGGTTGTGTGGCTGGAGGCCACAGTGGGTGCAGGGGATTCGTGGCCTCCTTTTCCATCATCCCCAGGGCACCAAAGTGGTTCTGGCATGGCCACGGTGGTGCCCTGGCACAGCAAGTCCAGCTGAGGTTGAGTTTGATCTTGGAGGTGTTTTCCAATCTGAAAAATTCGAGAATTCTGTAATTCTCGGCCTCTGGAAAAACTGAGGTTCTGGGAGGAGAAATGAAGCAGCCAAACCAGCGAATGTTAAGGAGGGACGTTAAATAAAGTGTGACAGCCCCACCCTGCTCTGGAACAGCAAAAGGGCTCAGGGAATGAGCTGAATTTCATAAAGATTGTGCTCAGTTCTGTGCTCCATCAACCTGCCCGGACTCTCCAGTGCGAGCCAGAGGTGTTGCACCACTGAATTTTGTGGGATTCACTCTCTCTTTCCCGTTGGAAAGCAGCAGTGATCCCTTTCCCATGAGCAGGGCTGGTTTTCCTCCTCCTTGGCCGTGGCAATTCCTTGGTAGCACCGCCTGGGCTGAGCTGCTCCTCGCTGGGGAAGGAGTTAAGATGAACTCAAAAGCATTAAGACCTCTTTAATTCAGAAGAAGAGGGTTTGTGTCATGGTCTCACACAGTTTAACTAATCTACTTTAAAATTAATTTGGTTTAATTTTCCTTAGGGCCCCCATGTGGATATACCCTTAAATACCTAGAATAAATAACAGGTAACGGGGTTGTAAATCACCACAAGTAATTGTGTACCTACTTCCCCGTTGTAAATCAGCAATAACTCCAGAGGGGCTGATTCTCTCTGTGTATACCTGCAATAAACCAGGAGTAACCTGCTCTAAGTCAATAAAGGTAATTTTCTTCCTACTTTCCTGGGATAAAACAAGAGTAAGGAGCTCGGCTGAGAGAAATTCAAAGCAAGAAGGTGAATATTTTTTGCTTCTGAGGATAATTAATGACAGAACAACTGACCAGGGACTGTAATGGCCTCTGTGGGACTGCAGACTTCTTTTCTCAAGCTCAGCTCACTCCCTGAGCCTGCAGGGATGAGCAGGGAGGAAGGTCCCTGGCCTGAGTTAGGCAGAGCATCATCCTAAACGAGCATTATTCACTCCTTGCACACAAACCTCGTGCCTTGTTCACCCTGGGAAGGGCAGGAGCACTCTGGAAAGTTCCAGGTGGCTGAGGAGGAGGCATTAAACCAGGAAAGGCTGAGGCAGGGTTATCCCACCTCTCTTGGATCCCAGGATTGCTGCAGCCAGGCTCAGAGGGAGAACTGAGTGGGGCAAATGAAGGAATTCATTCCTGGCCCCCACCCCTGCATGAAAGCAAAGTCAGCAGCTGTGGAATCATGGAATGCTTCGGGTGGGAAGGGACATTAAAGATTTGTCCCTTCCATGAGCAGGAACACCTTCCACTATCCCAGGTTGTTCCAAGCCCTGTCCAACCTGGCCTTGGACACTTCCAGGGATCCAGGGACAGCTCCTCTGGGAAATCCATTCCAGCCCCTCCCCATCCTCAGGGAGGAATTTCTTCTCAGTATCCCATCTAACCCTGCCCTCCTTCACCTTAAGGCCATTCCCCCTTGTCCTGTCACTCCAGGCCCTTGTAAAAAGTCAAAACTTTCCAAATTTCCAGGTCCTCAGGTTTCCAATTCCCACCCAGGGAAAATAAATGGGATTTTGGATGAGCTGGAGCTGTTGGGGCCACCAATGTTTGGTGATGGACCCGACAGATCCCTGCACTGTGTAGGGTGACCAAGTTTTGTCACACCCTTGCACCTGAGCCAGCTGCAAGGTGAAGCTGCGGTGGTGGCACCTAAAAAGCCAAATTTGCACAGAAATATTTGGTGGGAATAGAACGAGGTTCTGTCAGGAACACGTCAGGGTGCTTAACTGCTGGCTGACACCACGAACTCGTTCTTTGCTTCCCCAGTTTGTCCATCTCTGTAAGCCCAAGCAGGATTTATGACTTAGGGCTCTGAAAAATAACTCCTTACAGTAACGCTGGTAGATCATATGTTAGATTTTTTTTTTTTTTTAAATTTTTTTTTTCTCCCCCTTCTGACAAAACAGCCTCTGGCAAATTTTCCACTCAAATCTAAAAATTCTGTGTTGCTTCCCGGAGCCGAGCCCTTCTCCTGCTGCACCACGGAACGACGACAGACGAACATAATTAGCAAAGTGAGTAGAAACCCCATCTGATGTTGTGGCATTTCACACCCTATTTACAGAGGAATTAACACCTTCACTGGCACGCTGGGGACATCGCCTTTCACTCCGCTCAGGAGGATTTGTCTTGAGGAAAAAATTGATTTAACCACGTGCCAATCTGTCTCCCCTGAGGGGTCTGTTGGCCTCTCCCCTTGGGTCTCACAGTTCCTGCACAGAAATAGTCCCCAGCTCGAAAATTTTCATTATTTTCTTGCTAATTTGGTTCAGCCTTGTGTTCGTTGCCCAAATCCCTGGCTGTGACACAGAACTGAACTCCCAACTCTTTGGGGATTTTTATTTGTGTGGCTCAAGCTGGTCCTGCTGTCATTAGGAAGGATCCATCACCAGCCTGGATCCCTCAGGAGAGGGGTTTGGATCCTCTCCCTTTGCAGCACAGCGATGGGAAGGCCCAAAGTTGGGCAGAGGAGTGAAAAAAGGGCTGCTGGCTTTGTTGTCCGATCCCATTGATCAGAGCTTGGCTCTCACTGCTCGGCCTTAAAGCTGCTAAAGTGGAACAAAAACGTGGAATGAGGGATAACAGCTGGTTTCATAAGGCTGAGTGGGGTTTTTGTTGGGGAATCTTTCATTTCCATGGTGAGTCAGGGGTGTGAATAGATCACCCACAGATTTATGTCTCGTCCGTGAAGAGTATTGGAAAAATCTGGGGACATCTCGGTGTGTTCGGTGTTTGCAGTGCCATAACAGATCTGCTCTCTGAAGGAATCCACTCTGGAAGAGGAGCTGAATGAATGTATGCATGAGCAGAGGCCGTGTGCCTGCATGGAAATGGGAAAACTCCATCTTTTATGCAAAGTGGGAGAGGATAGACTGAGCTTTCTGCAGCTCACGTGGAGGAGCACGAAGGAAAGCTCACCCAAGCCCAATCCCAAAGGCTCGGGGAGAAAACCCAATTCCTGAAGGGCAGGCTCAGGAATCTCTTTTGGGGCATCATTACTGGCTCCTAAGAGACCCTTTCAGTTCTTCAGCCGGATTTTCTTGCGATTTCCCTTGCCATAAGCCCAGGCTTTCCTTCTCCTGTTTATATTTGCCCGAATCTGTTTTTCCATACCTTTCTCCCCACTCTGTGCCTGTTCCCTCACCCCCCAAGATCTCCTGTTCCCAGGAGAGGTTTTGCAGCAGGCTCTGTGTCAGCCACTGCAGAGGAGCGAGTTAAAACCACGACTAAAACTTCCATGGCAGAAGCGGATGGAGAAGTGAGGAAATGCGACTCAGCAGGCTCTCCTAAAATCACCTGCCAGGCTGCTCCTTTGGCTGAGAGCCCTTTTCCAGCCCTGCTCCCTCCCCTTCCTGGGCAGCAGAGGAGATTCTGTTTGACAAGGCTGATCCTTGGAGTTAAAAGTTTATTCCCCCATCAGCACATTAATGAAAAGAGAAATGTAGCTCGGGGAGGAAGGCTTATGAAACGAAAATCAAACTAAATCTATCAATTCCCCATCCTGAATAAATGAATCCATTAAGGTGGGGTGAGATGCCTGGCAGATGAGGGGTGTTGCACATAAAATCAGGAAGGAAAGCCCAGCCAGCCCTGTGCAAACCCAGCTCTGAGCTGGGATTGTCTCCTGTGTGCTCTGAGCTTTCCAACCTGAGCCACAATTTTCAAGCTGCTGCCTGTGAGGAGAGTGTTCCTTGTCTGGCTTCGGGTTAGGGAAAGTTATCGGGAAGAAATGCCAATAGATGGCGCTTGGGAATACATGGAGGAGGGAAAAGGTTGGGTGGGAATGATCCTTGAGTGATGCAAACCCTCCTCGGTGAGCTCCTGGATTTGCTCTTCCCGGGAAGCACAGGGAGATGTGGATGCTTCTCCTGCCATCCCTGGTGCTGGTGCTGCCTCTCCTCTTGTTCCCCAATTGCTCTGGTTTGGATTTTAAACCAGACAAACCCTCTGGAGATGAGATAAGCGGGGCTGGCAAAGCCGGGTCGCCGAGGAGCTGGCCCGGGTACATGGTGGGTAAATCACGGCTCTACCTGCAGTGACAGCAGTAATTTATCTCGGGCTGGAAAAAGCTGCTGCTTCCCATCCTGGGCTCTGAGGGTCATTCATCACTTTTTGTTATTTTTATAGCAGAAGGGAGAGTGCTGGTTCCCTCCCCCCATCGCCTCCAGCCGCTCCCTGGGGACAAATTAGCTGCGCTGAAAATGGATGAGCTCAGGGGCTGCTTTCATTTGTTTTTAACAGTGGAACCAAAGCCCTCAGACCTGCAGTGCTCCCCTGAGCAGGGGCAGATGGAGCAAGGCTCTGAAACTCTGCCAGGGAGAGGATGTGGCCTTTGGGGCCTGCTGCTGAGGTGGCAGGTGGTGGCATCCCAAGCTTTGTGAATCCAGCAGAGCATCCAGCGAGAGCCTGCCAAGGTTTGTGGTCTGCAGTGGGCAGGATTTTGGGGTTTCTCTGGAGACCCCACTGCTAGAAACAAGGGCTGTCTCTGCTCCTGAAACCTTCTCATCTCTGGTCTCTGATCCTGTGCCAGACTCAGCCATTCCAGGGCCGTAGGAACACTCAGCTCTGGTTCCTCGGGATGCTGAGCTCTGCACGACCACAAGGTTCTGCATCCAGCCACAAACAGGTGCGGGTTTTATCTCTGCTGGTTTGCTTGGATAGATAAATGTATATTCCAGAAATTATTTTTGAGAGAGATCTGCTGAACTCTCATATGCCCAGAGCAGCTGTGGCTGCCCCATCCCTGGAAGTGTCCAAGGCCAGGCTGGATATTGGGGCTTGGAGCAGCCTGGGAGAGTAGAAGATGTCCCTGCCCATGGCAGGGCTGGAATGATCTTAAAATTTAAGGTTCCTTTGCACCCAAACCATTCCATGATGATTCTGTGATACATTCCCAGCCCATCCTGGATTTGCCATTGCCCTCCTGCTGTGTGATGAGGCTTTAGGGGTTTTTTTTCCTTCACCTCTGACTCCTTTGGGCACTGAGGAGCTGTACCCAGGCAGCAGGAGAGGGAAAATTGGACACAGAGTCCTCGGGGAGGATACAGGTGCTCCACAATCCCTTCCTCACCGAGGGGACATTGCTTCAATGACTCTGCCAATCACTGTCCCTCAGCCTGTCTGTCACTTGTTGTGCAGCAGGGGAATTCGCTTCACAGAGTGGCCAAAAGTGGCAGATTTTTATGTCTGGAAGGGGCCATTTTGCGTCATTCTGGGCACCAGGGAACAGAGCCTGTGAGGTGGCATCCAGAGCCCCATTTGCATGGAAATTTCCCAGCAGGCAGGGAAGGGCCTGGATGTATTAACTTACCAGGGCACTGCAGATGGGCAGATTTGCCTTGTCGTGCTGGAAATTGCTTTTGTGTCTCACACGTCACCGTGCTGAGCCTGCTCAGAGGAAGGGCAAGGAGGAGAAAGGGATGGGGATGTCTCCTGCTCCCTCCTCTCCTCCACCTTCCCCCACTTCAGGGGAAGCTTTTGGAGCTGCAGATTGTGATGGAGATCACAGAATTGTGGCGTGGTTGGGGTTGGAAGGGACCTTAAAGCTCATCCAGTTCCACCCCCTGCTGATGCCTTAGGATTTTGGCTTTTATATTTTTCATACATTTGTAATCCTGCAATTCTTTAGTGTAGAACTCTAAACTCCATATCCAGTGTGAGCTGCTGCTTCCCCATTTTGGGCAGACACAACAATTCCTCTCCAGGCCTGGCAATCAAGGGCACCTCACTGCCTCAGGCCTGAGAGATGGAAACAAAAGTGAGTTGGGGGGAGCAAACTTGGGGTAAATGACTTCATTACCTGAAGCTGTAATTGGAAGATTAACCCCCAATATGCAAATGGACCAAACTTATAAAAGTGTGAAAACCCATGACCCATCATCCATTTTGGGTGCAGCCCCTGGGGGCTTGGTCTGCCCTAAATGTACCTGAAAGCCCTCCAATAAATAGAACTGCTTTTTATTCTCTTAATTTTGTCTGGTCTCTGTTTTTAGGTAGCCCCAAAGGCAGCACTGCCATGGCAGGGGTGCAGCTGCAGGCAGATGTTGTTGGAGTGGGAATTGTTGCTCTCTGATGCTCCTGGCCCCTGCATGGTGGAGACTGGAGAGGCTGTGCTGGGGGTAATCTGCTCTAGACCTGCCTTGCAGGGTAGATTTGGATTCTCATTTTGGGTTTTGTCAGGGTTTTTTTTCCTTTTCTTCCCTCCTCCTGTTGATTGCACAATGCATAACCTCGGCTGCCTTGGCTGTGGCAGGGTGGTGATTATTTATTGTCATTTGCAATGACTCGGGGACAAGCACAGACCATGTACAGCCATTAAAGGCTTTTTTGGAAAGCTCAGGAGGGGCCAGGCCCTCTCAGGAAGCGAAGTGGCCCCGTTCCCTTGGCTGCAGGGAGCAGCAGGGCCTCGTGCTCGCCATGGCCACGGTTCAGGGCTCCTCTGTAGCCTCCCAAATTGAGTAATTTGTCTCCCCAAATACCCACCGGCTTCACTGAAGATTTGTGGGTTCTCTTCATTATTAGTATCATTAATTTTTATTTAGGCAGAATTGATGGCCTTGTCCACGGAAGTTGATGCAAAGCTGTGCCTGGAAAATGAACTTAGGGGCTGGTGGGGATGCAGAGCCCAGGGGTTGTGGCCCTGGGGGTGACCTAGGCCACAGCCAGAGCCACAGGGCCACATTCCTTTGAGAAAAGTGCTTGTGCAGCCTGGAGGTGACAGGAGAGTTTGTCAGTGGGGTTTAGGCCATCTAAATACTGCTCCAAGAGAGACAAGACTTCCTGACTATCAGTTTTTTGCTGTCTTCTGCTCTTTCTGAGGGTCTTATGAGCAGAATCACCACCCAGACCACATGGAGCCGTCAGATTTCACAGGCAAAGAACAAAATCCAAATGTCTTGGATGATTTTTGTCCTGCTCTGCCTGGAGAGAAGTCACGTTGCTGTTGCAGGTGTTGCTGTTCCAAGAGGGGACCTCTCCCTGCTGAGCCCAGCTGGGGCAGAGGCCGTGGGCAGCAGAGCTGAGGGCAGGCACCTGCATGTGCTCATCTGCATCCTTCCCTTGCCAAAAATCAACATTTCTACTGATGCCTTAAGTTTTAGCTTTCCTATTTTCCAGATCCTGTACTGCCTTAGTGTGTGACTCTGAACTTCATATAAAGTTCTCCTCACAGCTCAGTCAGACAAAACAATCCATTTCCAGCCCCAGAACCAAGGACACGCTGCAGCTTCAGCCCCAAAAAGTGCAAACAGCAGAGAATTGAGGAGAGAAACTGGGAGGGTGGGACTGCATCACCTGGAGCTGGAATTGGACAATTCACCCCAATATGGAAATGGAGCAAAACTTATAAAAGTGTGAAAACTCTTGATGTGTGACTGGTCATCCCTCTTGGGTCTATCTTGGGTCCATCTTGGGTCCATCTTAGGTGTACCAGTCAGGCTCTGGCACTGCTCAAGGTGTATCCTGTAAAGGCCTTTCAATAAACCCCTGCTTTATTCCTTGACCTCTGTCCGGCCTCTGCTCCAGGCAGCCTCTCTAGGCATCACCACCTTCTGGTAAATCTGAGGTGGGGACATGGCTGTGGCTCCTGTCCTTGCTGGAGGAGGAGGAGGAAGAGGAGAAGGAGAAGAGAAGGAGAAGGAGAAGGAGGAGAAGGAGAAGAGAAGGAGAAGGAGAAGGAGGAGAAGGAGAAGAGAAGGAGAAGGAGAAGGAGGAGAAGGAGAAGAGAAGGAGAAGGAGAAGGAGGAGAAGGAGAAGAGAAGGAGAAGGAGAAGGAGGAGAAGGAGAAGAGAAGGAGAAGGAGAAGGAGGATTCAAAGCCCAGTGCCTGCAGTTGTGTGGAGCCATCTCTGTGCTGGGAACCTTGGCTGCCTCGTGGTTTTGGTGTTCTGTTTTGCTTTGTTTTTGTTTTTTTTTTTTTAATTCACTCTTCCAGTTAAACTCTTCATTTTGCTGCCACTTGCTGGGCCTGCCAGCTGCTAACAACCACCAAGGGACTCCAGGCAGCTTTGCAGACTGCCTCAGAGTGCCTCAGGCAAAGCCTGAAACGCATAAAACATGAAAATAACCTTTTGTGTTCGCTTGCAGCCTCACACCCTTCATCCTCCCTGGAGTGGGGAGTGATAGGTGAGGCTCACATCCAGCTGGTGGAGGTGGCTCTGTGGTGCTGGGATTCAGGCTGGGGCTCTATTTTTACTGTTTTTAGGGAATGTTGCAGACTGTGATTTGGGATGGTGACCTCCTGTACGGAATGATGCCTGTGAAGGCTGCCCTAGAACAGAGGCTGGGCAGAGTTAAAAAATAAAGCAGGGATTTATTAAAAGCATTTCCTCAGTGGATCCACCTTGGGCAGCACAAGAGCCCAGCCAGGGCTGCACCCAAGATGAACCAAAATGGGCACAAAATGGACACCGGGCACGGGCTCTGGCACTTTTAGAAGTTCTGCTCCATTTGCATCTTGCAGTCAATTGTTTAATTCCAGCTTTAGGTTATGACGTTCCATCCTCCTTGTTTTTCTCTCTTCAATTCACTGTTTATTTATAATGCTATTTATTATCTGTTTATAGTTTTTGGTATACGTTGTCCTTGGTCAAGCTGGAAAAGGATTGGTTTTGTCCACCTACCCTGCGAAGAGAACTTGCTAACACTTAATGTGAAGCTCAGAGCTACACACTAAAGCAGCACAGAATCTAAAAAATATAAAAGCTAAAACTTAAGGCATCAGGAGCACATTCAGCCTGTGCTCCCATGCTTTTAGCTTGGCTCTACAGGAAGCAAAGCTGACGTGAACCATCACGTGTGATAAAGAAATCAGGCACTGCAAGACCCTCAGTCCATCGAGCAGCTCAGGGGAAGAAGGCCCTGAGTGGTGACATTTTTGTGACATTTTTGTGACATTTTTGTGGCACAGCTTTTTGTTGAGCTGTGCAAGCACTGACCCCAAGTTTGGATGGGGCTGAGCAACCTGATCTGGTGGGAGGTGTCGCTGCCCATCCCAACCAGATGATCTTTAAGGTCCCTTTGAATCCAAACCAGTCTGGGATTCTGTGATTCCCCTTTTTTGCTGAATTTCCCAGGATGCAGGAGGGCAGAGCATCCTCAGCTGTGAGCAGCAGCATCCCCAGGCTCTGCTCGTGCAGGGTTTGCTTGGAGCCCCCTGAGATTCTCGATGCTGGTTTCTGGCTCTGAAATGGTTAAATTGTGCTGGTCAGGTTTATCCTTCCTTAATCCTGCGTTATTCAAATGTTCTGCTCTGTCTTTCATGTTAAACAAACAGACAAACAAAACCCCTTAGGAAGCAAAGTCCTGATTTGCTGATTAGACCCAGCCCTGCTGGAATCTCATCCTAAAAATCCATCAGAGTGCATCTGGAAGGCTCCCCTGGAGAACTGCAGCATTTCCAGACTGGAAAGGCTGACTTGAAGTGCATTTTTATTCGAGTGCAGATCACAAGGACCCGCAGACAACAAGCCCAGGTCAGCTGTGTGAGGCCAGCCCCGCTCGGGGAGGTGTGAAGAGGTTGTAAAAGAGGCTGTCAGGAGCATTAGTGCAGGGAGGGAAAAGAGCAGCTCTGGTGTTTGCTGCTGTCTGTTATTAGACGTTAAAACACTGCTGCGCTGGTGACACTTTGTAGTGCTCAGGAATGAAAAGAAGTGATGTGACTTGCAGGGTAAAAAAAAAAATTCAGGATAAAATAGGATTTCTTCCTTCCACACATAATCTGGAGAATGTGAGAGAGATGTCACCAGGCAGATAAATGTTCCTGTCTCCCTGGCTTTGTGTCTGCTCTGGGAGGGAGTGGGACAGCAGAAAACTTGGGCGCAAAGTCCTGAATTCCTTTGCGCGCTTTGCTTTCTGCTTCTGCTAGAGCTTGCCAGAAAGTGTGTTTCACTTTCTCCTGATTTAACTCAAGAGCTCTCAGTGCCTTTTCCAAGCTCTGTGTTGCAAGACCTCCCAATATTGAGAAAAGGAGCCCTGTGACCTCACAGTGAGATTCCTCCCTCTGGGTCCAGTGAAATCCTCTCATGTGCCTGCTCCTTCTCTGCCCCCCGGGATTTTGAAATGAGATGAGGCAAAGGTTATTTTGTGATCCCCTGCCCTTGCTCAATGAACACACGACCTATTTATTGTTTTCCCTTTTTAAACTCTCCCATTCCAGGCTGTTCTTTCGTGATTAATTTGCCTTTTCCTCCTTCCAAGTGGGTGCACATTTTTAATTGTGTAAAGTTGGTCTCCTTAATTCCCTCAGTTTTCCCTTTCTTCAGTGAAAGTTGTCCCAGTATTAGGTGCCCAAAGAGATTAAGTAACAGCCCCTGGGAGATGTTCCCTTCCTGCTGGTCCTGCCCAGTATAAAATGATCCCTCTCCTGTCTCTCCTCAGGATGTGCATCCCTGCTAGGAGGTTCTGCCTGATGCTCAGCTTAATATATTCCCCACACAGTTTTGTGCCATTATTCCTAGTTAAACCCTCCTGGATCACCCAGAACATGAGGAATGTGCAGCAGCTTCCCACAGCACAGCATAATTAGCTGCTTCAAAAACTACCTGCAAAGAGTGATGCCCTCATTATGCCGAGCAGAGGAGGCTTTGGTGGGGCGAGATGTCTCCAGGAAGGAGATGCATTTCTCTTCAGAGCAAGAACAAGAGGCAGCCCTGGCCCTCCTGCCGTTCCCTTCATCACTGGTTTCCTCAGGAGCCTGAAGGCACCTGGCAGAGCCCCATGATGGAAGCAAACACCTTGGAGCATCCTTTACTTGGTGGTGATTAAAGCCAAGCCTCGTGGTTCGTGTGCTGCAGGGAACAAGCGAGGAAATAACCACCAATGTTGTTTAAAAAGGTTTTATTTGCTATTTGGCTGCAAAACAGGTGAGCGGGTGCAGCTTTAGTCAGCCCTGGTGGTGGTGGAGGTCACTGGGAGCCCATCACATTCCTCAGCTGGAATCCTTCCCTGCCACCCTGGGGAGAACAAACCTGCTCCATCCCTTGTTCTTTATTCTCTGATCAAACAGAGAGGCCAGCCTTGGGTTTGATTTGTTCCCACTTTATTCCTGGAATCCAGAGCTGGCCAAGGAGTCTCCAGTGCCTGCCTGTCTGAGCACAACAACCCTTGATGTTCCTGCAGCGTTCCTCGTCAGGATCTCCGAGTGCTCTGCAAACAAAACCTCCGTAAGCTTCCTGTGAGCCCTCTGGGGTGGGAATTATGCTCCTGACTTAGCAGATGAGTAAACAAAGGCACAGCAGCTCAAGTTTTCCGTGTTCAGAGCACTTTGCCAGGATTACCTGATTAATCCTCACACCGCCCTTCGGTGGGGAGCGTTGGGTTCCTTCAGGGGCAGAGCAAAGTCCCGGTGGGGATGTCCTGAGTGCCACTGGTTGGGCTCACCACACTGAATAACAGGGTGGTGACAGCTGAGCCACCAGTCAGGGTATCATGGGATGTCCAGAGCTGGAAGGAACCCCTGAGGATCATCCAGTGCAACTCCTGGCCCTGCACAGGACACCCCAATTCCACCCTGTGCCTCAGGGGTGACTGAGCTGGGCTGCTGGGACCTGGCTCCTTTCATTGTTCCAATTCCAATTGTTCCAATTGGTCACAGCCCTGTCAGGCTCTTCCCTTGGAGCTTCTTCTTCAAAGATTTGAGGTCTGGGACTGTTTTCAACAAGATTTGGGGGCAGGGGGTGACGTGGCAGTTCTGATTCCTGAAGGAGCCCAGGCAGACACAGACAATCAATCAGTCAATCAATCAATTACAGAATTAATAGCCAGCAGGGAAGGTTTCTTGTCTTAGTGAGGTTCTCTCTGCTCCTCTGTGAGTGTCACCTTCTCCAAGGACAGTCCCAGTGTAGAACATGGAAATGTGAGTATTTCACAGCTCTTTTCCTAATCATGGCAGCTCCTGAATGTTTTAATGCTCCTCTAGTAGTTGAATAAATACTTCATATTGGCTGTTAGTCAGAGAGGAGCTTTTTTCTTCCTTTTTGTGACCCGAGGAGAACAGCTCAGCTCTTTGATCTGAACAGGATGATGCTGATCCTCAGCACAGGGATTTTGCTGCTGTTCAGGTCCCGTTTTTTTGCAGCTGAGGGTGTTCCCAGCATTCCCAGCCCTGGGAGTGCCCTGGGGATCAGAGAATCGCGGGCACTGGAATTTCACAGACAGCTGCAGGGTCTTCCTGCCCATCAGCTCTTGTGGGCTTTGCAAATGCAGCCCCAAGCAGCTCAGAATTCTGCAATTACAGCCCCCGGGCTTTACTGACTCAGGTGAGGATTCAGGGCTCGGATTCTCTCCATCCTTGGCTGCTTTTGGCCAACTCAAATCATTCACCAGCAGCTCCAGTCATCAGGCAGTGAGTGAGGAAACTTAACCATGACTTTTTCCACAAGGATTCATAAGGTTTGCAAAAGGCCTCTGGGTAAAACCAGGATCTGAGAACTAAGGGCTGGGAAGGGTCATGGGATGGTTTGGGTCGAGAAGGACCTCAAAGATGATCCAGCTCCACCCCCTGCCATGACAGGGACACCTCCCNAGAATCGCGGGCACTGGAATTTCAGACAGCTGCAGGGTCTTCCTGCCCGTCAGCTCTTGTGGGCTTTGCAAATGCAGCCCCAAGCAGCTCAGAATTCTGCAATTACAGCCCCCGGGCTTTACTGACTCAGGTGAGGATTCAGGGCTCGGATTCTCTCCATCCTTGGCTGCTTTTGGCCAACTCAAATCATTCACCAGCAGCTCCAGTCATCAGGCAGTGAGTGAGGAAACTTAACCATGACTTTTTCCACAAGGATTCATAAGGTTTGCAAAAGGCCTCTGGGTAAAACCAGGATCTGAGAACTAAGGGCTGGGAAGGGTCATGGGATGGTTTGGGTCGAGAAGGACCTCAAAGATGATCCAGCTCCACCCCCTGCCATGACAGGGACACCTCCCACTGTCCCAGGCTGCTTCAAACCCTGTCCAGCCTGGCCTTGGGCACTCCCAGGGATCCAGGGGCAGCCACAGCTGCTCTGGGAATTCCATCCCAGCCCCTCCCCACCCTCACAGGGAGTGATTTCTTACCCATCTTCCACACAAATCTCCCCTATTCCAGTTTGAAGCCATTCTCTGTGTCCTGTCCCTCCATCCTTTGTCCAAAGTCTCTCTCCATCTCTCCTGTAAGTTCCCTTTGGGTCCTGGAAGGTCCCAATGAGGTCACCTCTGGTCTCTTCTCCAGAGAACCATCCCAGCTCTGCCAGCCTTTCCCACAGCTGCTCCATCCCTCTGCTCATCCTGGAGCCTCCTCTGGGCTCTCTGCAGCAGGTCAGGTATGTCCAACAGGAGTGTGTGTGAAATGTGGCCAGGAAATGTCCCCGTGTGACCCTCGGGGTGGCAGAGCAGGGCCTGCCCTGCTCGGGGGAGCTCTGCAGACCCCTTGAGTGGATGGGCTGAGCCCAGGAGCTTTTAAAGCCCAGATCCAGAAGAGCACTGAAACATTTTATTAGCCTTTAACAAGGCAGAGTTATATCAAGTTTGTTCAGCATTAATTATACTTTCTGCAGTGTTCTACCGACACCATCAATTATTAATTAATCTCCCTCTGTATTTTTAGCTGTTACCTGTCCCTAATCACCTTGCTGCTATAACTTTCTGGTCTCATGCCAATGTGTGTTGCCAGACCAGTTGAAGACATTAGGAGGAATGTAATTACCTCATTAATTGGAGTTGTGCATACCCCACCTCGATGGCATCAGAGATGGAGAGAAAGGCCTGGAAGTGTTTGTGCTTGTTCCTTCACTTGGAGAGTGGAGAGTGCTGGGGGTCATCATGGGATTTTCTCAGTGCTGGGGGTCACTGTGGGATGTCCCAGTGCTGGGGTCACTGTGGGATCTCCCCAGTGCTGTTGGGGCCACTGTGGGATCTCCCCAGTGCTGGGGGCACTGTGGGATTTCCTCAGTGCTGTTGAGGTCACTGTGGGATCTCCCAGTGCTGCTGGGGTCACTGTGGGATGTCCCAGTGCTGGGGGTCACTGTGGGATGTCCCAGTGCTGGGGGTCACTGTGGGATGTCCCAGTGCTGGGGGTCACTGTGGGATGTCCCAGTGCTGGGGGTCACTGTGGGATGTCCCAGTGCTGGGGGTCACTGTGGGATGTCCCAGTGCTGGGGGTCACTGTGGGATGTCCCAGTGCTGGGGGTCACTGTGGGATGTCCCAGTGCTGGGGGTCACTGTGGGATGTCCCAGTGCTGGGGGTCACTGTGGGATGTCCCAGTGCTGGGGGTCACTGTGGGATGTCCCAGTGCTGGGGGTCACTGTGGGATGTCCCAGTGCTGGGGGTCACTGTGGGATGTCCCAGTGCTGGGGGTCACTGTGGGATGTCCCAGTGCTGGGGGTCACTGTGGGATGTCCCAGTGCTGGGGGTCACTGTGGGATGTCCCAGTGCTGGGCTCCCCTGGGTGGGTCACTCAGGTACCCAGGCCCGCAGCTCCCCCGAGCTCTGGACACAGCCTTTGGTCATTTCTGGCCCTTGTGTCTCCTGGAGCCTTGGCTCTGATCCATCAGTGGCTCAGGCTGTTTTCATCAGGAAATTGCTGCAGGTGAGGGCTCTCCTGCTGCCTGCTTTCTGCAGCTGTCACTTTGTCACATCCGCGTTACGCGACAATGTCAAACGGGGAGAACAGAGGGGACAGCAGCTCCCTGCTCCCTGTTCTAAGGGATTCAAGTTTATCCTGTTTCTGTGCCAAGTTCCCTTTTCCTCTTCCATCCCAATTATCGCATTCTGATGTTGCCTCAAGCCTTCCCTCAAAACTCCCCAGGAAAAACAAACACGCAGCTCCTGCTTTGAGCCTGCTCAAGCTCTCCACCCAGCCGTGCTGCATTTGTGTGCTCAGGCATGTCCGGGGCTGCAGCTCTGCAGGCTCAGGATAAAACCCTGCCAGCCACCAAGGTTCCCAGCCGAGTTTTCCTCCTGTTTTTTCCTGCAGCTCGGTGCTGTGTGTGTGGATGAGCAAATGTCAGCACAGTTGGGCTGCAGTGGCCACTGGAGAACTCCTGAACTCCTTCCCTGCTGCAGCTGGGCACAGCTGGCAGCGTCAGATGGTGCCCCTGTGCTGTGACAGAGGCAGCTCTGCCACCTCACCCAGCTTTGGGAAGGGCTGTGAGACCAAATCCTCCCTTTCCAATCCCTCCTTCCCCTCCTGGACAGCACCTGGCTGTGTTTGGAGCTATCAACTGATTGTGTCAGTCAGCGTGTGGGGAGGGAGTGGTTCTGGGGGAATAAAAGCAAAAGGAGACTCTTTTTCTTGGAGAAGGGGTGCTGAGATAATTCAGAGCAGGTTTATTTAAAAAGCCCTCATACATCCATAACCCACACATGAGATTTTAACATTGGAATATTTATGTTCCTCAGAGCTGGGCAGATATTTGGGATGTTCTGTTTGGATGCTCGTCCTTCATTCACCAGGCCAATATATTTGTGTGAGAAGGTGGCAGATCAGTGAAAGTGGAGTACCTGACACGAGTCCTTGACCTGCAGGTCTGGAAGCCTCCACTCCAGTGAATCACACATTGGATGGGTTTGGATGAATGTTCAAAAAGCAGAAAGGAGGGAGAGCAAAGCCATTAACTGAACATGACCATAAGGACTTCACTGTCCCTGCCCTTGGAACTGGAGGACCTTTAAGTTCCCTTCCCAAAAAGCCATTCTGTGGTTCTAAAATCCACCCAGAGCAAATGCAAGGTGTCCAACAACTCCTCCAGGGGGAAACCTGGGAACATCCAGCATGACAATTAACTGCAATTCCTGTGACCCAGCAAATCCATGCCAGGACCATCCCAACAGGTCTGCCCCAGGTCAGGCTGGCAGTTCTGCCCCCCAGTCCTCACTGGCAGGAGAGCTGGAAGAGAAAGACAAAGTGCCTGAAAAATGCAAAATATGAGGAGTTTGCTCTCAGCTGGCACAAATCTGCCCAGGGTTTTTTGACATCAGTGGAATTACAGCTTGCACTGGATGAAGCCTGTCCTGCTCTTTCTGCAGGGGCTCTGATTGCTAATTTGACTTTGGGGTCTGAGTGTTGCTGATGCATTGGGTTCATCACAGCAGCAGATCCTGGGCTGGAAATGGAGCTTTGCTGCAAAGCCATGCCACTGCTGCTCTGTTTCCCCTCAGAATCTGCCAATTTGCCCAATTTGTTTGCAGAGCCCGAGCGGTTGTGGATCTGGAGGGATGCAGGCAGCCATGGCAGGCTTGGCAGTTTTCTCCTGCCCTGCTCTGCTTTGGAGCACCTGCCCAGCAGCTCTTCCTGCTGGAAGTGCCTGGCTCTGGCTCCCAGCTCTGCTGTCCCATCTGCTGCTCCTCAGGATGGCAGCGCCCGCTCCATTTCCCGCTGAAGGGAAAACATTTCCTCTGCTAAACACAGGAGTGCTTCCACATCCAGCTCCAGCGTGGATTCCTGCCTGCTGCACAGGGTTCCTGCTGCTGGGTTTTGTACAGGTTTTGTACAGGTTTGGTACAGGTTTTGTACAGGTTTTGTACAGCTCAGCACACTCAGTGCAGCTGGAGAATTTCCACACTCGAGAGAAGAGGAAATTCCAGCTAAGTGCCAGATCCAAGGAGCCTGTGAGGACACAGGGATGCCCAGTGCTGGTTTGGATTCTTCCAAATTTACATCCCCATGTGCCACCTATCAAAATATTTCCTCCAAAATAATTTTGGGTTTGGTGGTTTGTTTGTTTGGTTGGTTTTTTTTCCAAGTGTGAAATGCCTGAAGCTGGGAATTTTCCAGGGAAAGGGCATTCCCACCCATCATCAAAGCTTGTCATGTTTACTGTGGAACATTGAGATCCCTAAATTCTCAGCAGCTGCTCTGCTGTCTCTGTGTTTATTTTTTCTCTCCTGTCAGGAGTTAAATTTGGAGGGCACAAAGCACTCCTGTGAATGGAAATGGTGCAGAAGGCTGGAAGAATAAAGGAGAATAAGGACAAAGTGATGTTTATTTTCCCCTGCTCAGAGCTTTAAATTGGCAAAGCTTGCCCAGTTCCTCATCCCAACAGGTGTTCCCTCAATTCAGAGACATTCCGAGGGAAACAAATGAAAAGCAATCAGAGAAAAATTCCTTTTCCTGAAGAGGCATCCACACAACCTGGTGTCATTTGGGCAAGTACCTTCTGTACTCAGCTGATTTCACTGGGCAGAACTGCTGAGCTGGATGGTGAGACCACAGAAAAGTTGGGAAAGATTCCCAAAACAAAGAAGGAAGAGTGTGACATTTCAGGAATGCTGGTGAAATGTAGGGGTTGTTGATTCCATGGGCTGGAAATGCAGTGGCAGCTCTTGGGCTCTGATTTGCCCAAAGTTGTTAAACTTGAAGTGAGCTGGAAAGTGTGACCCTGTTGTCAGAGCCTCAAACCCTGGGAGCAGCCTGGGCCAGTGGAAGGTGTCCCTGCCCAGGAGGTTGGGCCAGCTTTGAGCTCCCTTCCAACCTAAACCATCCTGTGATTCCATGAAAACAGGAAAATTCCATCTGCAGCTCCAGGAATTCAGAGAAGAGAACCCTGAATCCCTGGGAACAGACTGGGAGGTGCAGATTTCCAAGCTCAGCTCTAAATGACCTTTTCACCTCTTTGCTTGGGTTTTGTTCTGGTCTGACCCTGCCCGTTGTGAGTCCCAGAGCTGATTCCCAAGAGATGGGAACAATGAGGCGAATTGTAAGCAGGGAGCAGTGGTGGGGATATCAGCATGTGGCAGTCAGGAATGGTTCCCTGGATTACAGGGAGAAGCTCTACCTGGTTTTAAATCCGAGTGCCAGCCCTGCTTGACCTGGCTCGTGCCTTTGCCAAAATTGATGTGAATCAATACATCCTTCAATGAAAAACCAAATTCCAGTCAGTAAGAACAAAGTGGGAATTCAGGTGGTTCACTTTCAGCACGGGATTTCCTCAGCTTCTGAGTGCTCACGCTTTGAACCTTTTTCTTTCTTAGTTTTAGGTGATTTTTTTTTTTGTCTTTGCTAAAGCTTAATATAACCTAGCACAGATCCATGGCTTAAAACAGTCAGCAGAACTTTTGACAGCAGTGGGGCCCATGGGATAAACCACTCCAGTGCCAGTAAACTCTGATTCTTCCCTCATTATATAACAATGCAAATGTAATAATTTCTTCTCTGCTCCAGTTGTTACTCAATCCCCGATTAATTCAGAAATGGGCCAGTAGTGAATATACAATTGCAACTGCCAGCAGAGTTTAATATGAAGTTTGGGTTATTGTCACATTGCTATTAATAACACTCGTGATTAGGCGCTGACTTGTCCCTGAGCTGTTTAAATGTCACCGCCGGAATCAGAGGGGTGAAAGGAATTTAATCTCTTTTCCCCAACCCTCAGCCTCTGTATCACAGGAACTTGGAAATGTGTGGTTTTTCCTATTGTTCTTCAGTCTATTGTAGAAGTGCTGCAGTGACTAATTCCTGCATAAATCATTGCCATGACAACACCTGTAATATCTCCTGTCAAACAGCGTGGCTCCTTCTCGGGCTGAAGAGGTGCAAATGGGGGTGAGGAGAGTGCACAGACCTGTTCTGGGAGTGGAGGAGTGCTGAGCACTGCGGAGGGCTTTGGGAACCTCTCCCTGCCTCTCTGCCTTCCTTCCCGTGCCCCTGGGAGCTGATCAAACCGCCTGTCAGGGATTAATTGATCTGAAATGGGGAGAGAAGGTGCTCAAAGGTCTGGCTCTGCTCTTGGAGAGTCCCTCCAGCTCCTGGTGTTGGTTGAGTTGGAGCAAACACAGCTCCGAGGCAGGGCTGGGTCTCACCAGGGTTCCTGAGCCCCCCCTGTGAACTCACAGGGTGGAAAATTCACACCAGGCTCTTTCCTTCTGGCTGCATTAATGATAAAATATTGATCCCCTTCTGCGGGGAAACAGGCAAAGTTGGGTGTTGTGTTTAATTAAGGACTTTAAAAGAAGGACTTGTAAGGTGATCAATATTTATTAGGATGGGGTAATCTTGTTTTGACTTCTCAGCTTGGTGGGTTTGATGTATGCCAGCAGCAGGGCTGGGGATGGGGAGAAGTGAGAACTGCTTTTGGCTGGGGAGCTGCTTTGACGATAACCCCAAGCTAAGCTCGGCTTTAATGGCAGAATAGATCAGCCCATTTTTCTCCTGTTCCTGCGAGCTCTTCTTTATTCCCCCTCAAAAGGAGGCCTGTGAAGGAAGAATGGAGCAGAGAGGTTACTGATTGCTATCTCCAGCCTTGTCACAAAGGAAGATTTACTAACACAGGGTAAAATAGGAACGACTGCGTTGAGCGGATTCCATCGGAAGTGCTTTACAGGCAGGACTGGATGAGAAATGAGGTTTGACTTTTAATGCCAATATAGAATCCATCTGTTTAGGTCCATCTACTTTTTTCTTATCCTTTATTCATCCCTATTGTGTGCGAAGTCTCCTGTGATATGTGAAGATCTCAGTTTCGCCTCAGATTAAAGGCGAGGCAGCGTTCCCTCCTCGGGCACAAAGGGGAGGAGGGATGGAGAGGGCTCGGTCCCTGCAGTGACAGCACTCTGGGGCCCCTCTTGAAGAGTCCTCCTATGGAGTGACTTTATTTATCCAGAGTTCTGCCTCTCGACCTGGTTTTCTACTCCTCAGTGCCTCCCGTGCTCGCTGCCACCGGAGCGTGTGAAGCGTTGCTGTTCCAGTTCCTCAGCCATGGAGATGGAGGTTCAGCACTGGAATTTTGGTTCATACAACCCAGTGAAGTCATTTTGGCATGGTTCCTTGTCTAAGCTGCAATTAAAGTTCTCCTGTTTGGGAAATGTGGGGCCTCCCCAGGTAAAGGTGAAATGGTGAATAAAATACGAGAAGGGCTCAGCTACATTGGCCAAGGGACGTGGGCAGAGTTTGTTACCTGCTCCTCAACCCCTGGGCTGTCCCTCACTGATTTATTTCTGTGCTCAAGTATCCTGAGAGTTGCAATGTTTTACCTCCAGTCTAACCATAAATCTCCCTTGTGGATGGGGATCTGGGCACAGGTTCGCCTGTGGCAGCAGCCAGGAGAGGCACTGAACTGCAAAGTGAACTTTCTCTTCCAATTCCACGCCTGCATTCTGGATTTTTGTTCTGCTTCATCCACTGAGAAGGACTGAGGGAAGAGAATCTGGATTTGTGTGATGCCTTGGCTGAGCCAGAGCCGTAATCCTCAGGGAAGGAGAGTGCAGACAGCCCTCCTGATACCAGCACTGCCTGAAAATGTTCCCTCCCTCCCCTCTTCAGCTCCAAGAGAATTAATCCCAAATTAAGCCCTTTGTTTTGCCCAGCAGGAGTGGGCAGGCTGAACCCAGCTCGGAGAGGGTGGCTCAGTGGCAGCAGCAGACCTGGGTAATTTGGGTGACAAAGAGTTTTACTCACCAAAAATGCAATTTTGGAGTGGAGGAGGCAAAGCTGTCTGTAAATTTGGGTCAGATTCAGCAAACAGTTTCTGCCAAAAAAAAAAAGAAAAAAGAAAAAAGGAAAAAAAGAAAACACAAAATTCTCTCTTTATTGCTTTTCCAGATAATCAAAATAATTCATTTCATAATTCCCAAGAAGCAGCAAAGTAAAAATACAGCGAGAATTAACATTTTCTTCTCACATGGCAGTATCTCACATGGCACTGAAAAATATGGACAAGCAGTGGCATTTGCCGAGGTGAAGCATGTAATTTAACAAAACCTGTTGTTTTTCACAGGGAAACACCTGCGTGGTTCTGGTGCAGGTGGCACACGAGTTCCTCCCTCTCGGAGTGGCTGCGGAGTCACCCGCCTGTGAAGAGAAATAAAACCAGCAGATGGTGCTGGAGAATGTCCACCCTGGGTCCTGCAGGGACGGCCTGAGCCCACCCCTGGAGGGTGTCCTGGGCTAGAAAATCCATGGGGAGCGAGGGCTGATGGGGGGAGCATGGAAAGGAGGAAAATTGGGCATCTCCAAGCCTGTTCCTGCCTGCTGAGCAAAGGGCGGTGCTTGCCCAGCTCTGGCTGGAGGTGTGGTTGATGAAGGTGAGGTTGAGGAAGGTGTGAGGAAGGTGTGAGGAAGGTCTGATGTTGCTGCTCTGCCTTTCCCTGGCAGTCTCTCCATCCCCAGCCCTACTCCTGGCTCCTCCCCAGGTGCAGCAGTGCCAGCCACCAGCATCCCCAACCCTCCACAAGTCCAGGCTGCCAGCAGAGGCCTCAGGAACACCAGCCTGGCTTTAGGGTTTCTTTTTAGATTTTAGGTCATTTATTTATTTATTTGCTTGTTTATTTAATAATTTATTTATTAAAGACTTTAGGTTATTTATTTATTTATTTGTTTGTTTGTTTATTTAATAATTTATTTACTTATTTATTAATTTTCTGGCTGAGGTGACAAAGCAGAGATGGACAGAGCTGTGTGTACCCTTGTGTTCACCCACTGGGGCTCACGAGGTTGGTTTGGTTTGTAGGAAAACCAAAAGATCCCACAGACTCTCCTCACTCCTTATTCCCTTAAGGGCAAAAACTGATCTGGAAATCTGTGAGGGGTTCTGCTGGAATGGTCAGGGCTGGGTCAGCAAAGTCCCCCCAGTTTCATGAGGGCAGATCAGAGCAGATCGCCCTGTCCCTGTGTCACAGCTTGGTGACAGCAGCCTGGCACTTGGTGACATTCCCATGCTGACAGCTCATCCTCTCTCAGAACTGTCTTGCCAGACTGAGAAGCCACTGATTTTTCCCCCTCTCATTTCCAGCACAGGAAGGGAGCTGGGAGCTGGGAGCCTTCTCCCTCCTCTCCCTCAGAGTGTGAATTGAGCCCAGAGGAAGCAGAAAGACAAAGCTCAAACATCTGTCCTGGTGCTGAGCCTCGCTCAGGCTGCCAGACAGTTCTGTGAGCTTAGGGACACGTGGGGCTGGGATCACTGTGGCTGCAAATGAATCCTCAGGGCAGATTTAAGGATGAAACTCCTCAGGACAGGGGGATGTGGAGCTGAGGAAGGGCCTGGAGCAGGAGAGGCTGAGGGAGCTGGGGCTGGGGAGAGGCTGAGAGGGGCCCTCAGGGTGACCCTGCTGTGACCCTGGGTGTCCCTGGGTGTTCACTGAGTGTCCCTGGGTGTCCCTGGGTGTTCACTGAGTGTCCCTGTGTGTCCTGTCTGTCCCTGTGTGCAGGAGGGGCAGAGCAGGGCCCAGGCTCTGCTCCAGGCCCAGCAATGGCCCCAGAGCCACGGGCAGGGGCTGAGCCCAGGAAGCTCCACAGAAGTTTGGACAGGGCTTGGAGCCACTTAGTCTAGTGGAGGCTGTCCCCAAGAAGGGCTTTAAGGTCCCTTCCAACCCAAACCATTCCCTGATGCTGTGATTTCACCAGTTTGGAGCTGATCTCTTGTCGAGTTTTGCTGTTTCAGAGCAGAGCTGGGGGTCTCACACCTGTAACCCTCAGCCTCTGTCTCTGCTGGTTTCTGCTGCAGCAAAGTCCCGTCTTTGCTTTTCTAGGAAGCTTGGAGTGGCCTCATTTGCTATTCCCACACATCTGCTCTCTCCAGCCTGTCATTAATCTCCTGGTAGGTTCAGGTTTCCCCCCTCTCCCACTTGCTGCATGGCCAGCCAGCGAAGAGACAACTAAATGAGCACTGATACACAGCAAATAGCAGGTTCCAGGGCTACCTGATAACTGTTTTCTTGCTAAAAAATATAGGATGCATCTTTCAGTTAAAGGAAATAACAATGTGAAAAGTGGGGAGGTGCCTCCAGCCCCATCAGAGTGGAAATGAGCACAATTTTGGTCACACAGGGTGCAGAGGGCTGTGCTTTGGGAGAGCAGCCTGGGTACCCCCAAATTCTCCAGGTCTTGTTCCAACACAAAGAACTGCCCTCATTTGTTAGCAGTGTGTGATGGCCACTGGCAAAGCTGTAAATGCTCTGCTGGGACTGCAACGTGTGGGCAGAAAGGGGCATTTTTAAGGCTCTTCCTGAAGTAAGATGGAAATTAAAAAGATATTTTTGTCCCAAAGCCAGCCCCTGAGTAAGCGTAATTTGGCTCTGATGACTCTGGAGGAGCAGTGCCAGTTTCTACAGCTGAAGACCCATCTATGATATTAAGAAAAAACAAATCTCATTTATTCTGTGTCCTTGTTGGCATCACAATCCAGCTATTAAAAAAAAAAAAATGAACACATTGCAGAGCAGTCCTGCCATCATGAAGTGAGTACACACCAGGGCAGTTAAAATGAACAGAAAGGATTGTTTGCTTTAATTTTTTTAAGTTTTTTGTTTTGGTGTAGTCTGGGGGTTTTATTTGGCCTTGAGGGATTTTCTGTTCCCACGTTCACTTTGTAAACAAAAAGGTGAAGGAACCTTTCTACTGCTGGAGTGCAAAAGTAGGTGGGGAAGAAATGCTTTCCAAAAAAAGCATCACATTGTGAGGCTGAGAGTCCTGAATTTTTGTAGAATCGTGGAATGGTTTGGGTTGGAAGGACTTTAAATATTATCCAGATTCTCCATAGGCAGGGACACTTCCACTACCCCAGGCTGCTCCAAGCCCTGGACAGGGACACTCCCAGGGATGGGGCAGCCACAGCTTCTCTGGGAAATCCATCCCAGCCCCTCCCCACCCTCACGGGGAAGAATTTCCCAGAAGAAACAAGGCAGAAGCAGAATTTCTCTGGCAGCCCCTTCTCCCTATCCCCTGACCCCAACCCTGCTCTCTGCAGCTGTGCTGGTGTAGCCCACACCAGGCAGGGCTGTGCTCACGAGCGCTGGATTAATTATTATTTGTCAAGTGCTCTAAAATAATCAGATAAAACCTGCCAGAACCTTCTCTGGTTTTTTTTTTTTCTCACCTTCTTCAACAGGAGGAGGGCGAGTGAGTCAAACTCCTGTCAGGCTTTGGGTGAGAACAGGGGGCTCAGCTGGGCCAGCAATGCTGACAGGGAGCCACAAACACACACACAGGGTTTGCTTCTATCAGTAACAGCTAATTTACAGCTCGCTCCTAAAGAGGGGATTTTAATGGGGTTTTCTTTCAAAAGCGTTACTTATAAATGTGCTGTAGCAGTGTAAAAGTGTCTACAGGCACAGAAATCATCATCACCAGCTCTGCTAAAGGGTGATACACAGAGGGAGGAAATTTATGTTCTCTCCAGAGTAGGAACCAGACTGTAAATTGAATTTGTCAATAAATATGGAAATGGTTCCTGTTTTTCTTGTCTCCCCTGCACTGGGAAATCTGGTACCATGCCATTGGTGTGGCAAGAGAAATTTCTGCCCTGTCTGTGGCTGAGGGGCCCCAGTGTCAAGAGATTTGTTGTCACCTCTTCAGATCAGGGGTAGAAATGATACAAATCCTTTAGGACCAGAGTCTGGAAGGAGATAATTGCATTTAAGGAACTCAGAAAGCCATTCTAGACAATTTACATGCCTGGAAATGTCTGAATGGTGGAGGAAGCAACACAACCATCAGACTTTGGTCCATGCAGGTACTCAGGTGAAATTCCATGTTCTGGTGCCCGTGGAAGTTCCCATTTCTGTCCTAATGGTCCTGGAGCTCCACTCCTGTGCTCTGCTCCTCAGGTACCCTGTGTGTAAATTGTGTCACCTGACTTTGGGGGGCAAAGCTGCACTTTGAGGGGGATGGGATGGCATGGGGAGGTGTTGTCCTGGGTTTGGATTTTCCTGTCTGCCTGTGGACACTGCAATTCCATGGCTCATCCACCCCTTGGAGAAACAGTTCCTTGATTAGGAACCAGTGCAGCAGCACTGGGAGCCATGGATCTCTCCTGTGATGCCTTGTGAGGGCTGCCCTAGAGCAGAGGCTGGGCAGAGTCACAGAATAAAGCAGGGATTTATTCAAAGCATTTCCTCCATGGATCCACCTTGGGCAGCACAAGAGCCCAGCCAGGGCTGCACCCAAGATGAACCAAAATGGGCACAAAATGGACACCGGGCAGGGCTCTGGCACTTTGATCAGTTCTGCTCCATTTGCATCTTGGAGTTCATTGTCCAATTCCAGCTTTAGCCCATCCAGTCCCATCCTTCTTGTTTTTCTCTCTTCAGCCCACGTTGTTTGTGCTCTTGGGCCTGAGGTTTGGATCATTTGTCCTTGGTCCCCAGCTGGAGCAGGAATTGTTTTGTCTCCCTGCTCTGTGCACAGAGCTCACCATCCCATAATATGAAGCTCAGAACTGCACACTAAAGCAGCACAGAACCTGAAAAATATAAAAGCTAAACCCTGAGGCATCACTGTGTCCCTTCAGCTCATGGTTTTGACTTTAAATGTCTCTTGGATGAAAAGACTTGCACCTCAGTGTTTGCAGAATGGCCATTCAGCCATCACCTGCTGGTGTTGGGAGCTGGATTTAAGAGAAGGCAGCTCCTCGAAGGATGAAGATGAACTCTGAAGATACAAAACTGAGTTATAAGGCAACCCTTAGACCCTCAGGTCCTCCCAGAGAGGCCATACAACTCCAACCTATCAAAACTGCAATGAAAGCCCATCACTTTGATAAGTGGAAAAAGTCACCCCAGCATCAGAATAGAGAGATAATTTCATTTTATCACTCCAGGGTTGTTAGCCTGGGGAACAGAGACATCCTGCTGGGAACTGTGATCCCATCAATCCTCACAGGGCTGCTCTGATATTTTGCTTTAGTGGAGTTTGGGGGATTTTTATTCATCAAAACCCCAGGCACAGCTGTCCTCCCCCTTAACACACACCTGGCTGCCAGGTGAGCAGTGGCTGTTCCTCGTGGGTGATGTTTGGGTGTCTGTGCAAGGGAAAGGCTTTGGGGACATTCTGCTCTTCTCTCCCCTCTCCAGGTGAGCTCACAGCTGGGTTTGGCTGGTGCTGGTGGCTCTCCTGGGGCTGCTGTGAGCTCTCTGTGCCAGCAGCAGGCTGGCAGTGCCATGGGGACAGGCACTGTCCTGGGGACAGAGACTCTGATGGTGGCAGAGACTCCCCTGGTGACAGAGACTCTCTTGGGGACAGGCACTCACACTGCTTGCTCTGTTCTGTCACTCCCAGGAGCTCGAGGAGCAGAGCTGAGCCCCCTCAGGGTGTTGCTGCCTCTGGATTTGTGGCTCTCAGCTCATATCTCCTCCTCCAGCCACCTCAGTGTCCCCCAGCACCTCTGCAGTTCATCAAGACACGTTTAAAGCTGACCCTAATCACTTGTTTCTGCATCCTCCCCTACCCCAAAAACCTCCTGTGCCTCCTGCCAGCAGCTCATCCCCCTCTGCACAGCTCCAGCCCTTTCCTTTCCCACCTGCCTACGATTCATCGTTGATCCTCTCGAGGGCCAAGGAACGTGGTCTGATTTAGGGACAGGGCCAAGCTCAAGTCTCTGAAAGCTCCTTCTGACATCATCCCTGATTAAATCCCAGGCTGGGGGGACCCTCCAGCCCCTCCAGGGCTCAGCTGGGGGAATGCCCAGGGCCAGGGAGAAGCTGGATCAGGAAAGAGAGCAGGATCTTTGGGAATCATGGCTTGGAAGGGACCTTAAGGATCATCCAGTGCCACCCCTGCCATGGCAGGGACACCTCCCACTGTCCCAGGCTGCTCCAAGCCCTGTCCAACCTGGCCTTGGGCCCTTCCAGGGATCCAGGGGCAGCCACAGCTGCTCTGGGCACCTGTGCCAGGGCCTCACCACCCTCACAGGGAAGAATTCCTTCCCAAAATGCCATCTAAACCATCTCTGGCACTGGAAATCCGTTCCCCCTTGTCCTGTCACTCCAAGCCCTTGGAAATTGTCTCTCTCCATGTTTCTTGTTGGCTCCTTCATGTCCTGGAAGTCACAATTAGATCACCCTGGAGCCTTCTTTTCTCCAGGAGCAATCCCAGCTCTCCCAGCCTTTCCTCATGGCAGAGCTGTTCCATTCCTCTGATCCTTGGTGTCCCTCAAGGATCCTGGGCTGTGACCTGGCCTCCCACTACACTGAAAACTTTGGGGTTTATTCCCCTCTGCCCTTTCCAACGTGCACTGAGTTTTACAGAATCCAGGCTTTGGCTCAAACCCCACGAGTTAAACCCAGCCCGTGGAGCTGTGGACAGCTCTGCTTTATCAGAGGAGTGTCAGGCTTCCCCTGGCTGTGACTGCTATCAGTAATTAGCACACCCCACCGAGCTGCTGCTCCACACAAATGCTGCTTTGTCATCAAAGTACAGTAGCTTGTAACTAATTACATCCCTGCTTTATCTGGGCCCGTTCTTCCTTTTAAATACACTTAATAACTCTGCCTTTGAAGGTTCCAGGAATAAAAATAACCACTTCAAATAATCTCCTGGAGACACATGCCACATTAGGTGTAGAGCTGGAGTAGGCACCTTGGATTATCTGAGCAAAACAAGAGGCCTGGGTCCCTGCTGGGCTGGGATGGAGAGCTGGAGGTTTGGAGCGCTCTGGAGAGCCAGAGTTTGTGT
The DNA here is from genome assembly GCA_013396995.1 of Dicaeum eximium. NCBI lineage: Eukaryota > Metazoa > Chordata > Aves > Passeriformes > Dicaeidae > Dicaeum > Dicaeum eximium. Next base: position 142,786 of record VWZP01008330.1, on the reverse strand, counting down.
TTTCCAGGAGTCCTGTGCTGCCATTGTCGCTAAAGATGTGAGGAAGGACAAGGGGACAGTGCCAAAAGAGCTGTGATTTCACTGGGCAGTGACTGAGCTGGGTGGAAAGACTAACAAATACAAAGGGTAAAATTCAGCATAGCCCCTCCTCCGTGACCTGAACCCATCCACTCCTCTTCCTAAATCATGTTTAGACATTCCCAGTGACCCTGGATTCACAGCTCTGTCTTCTGTCATCCTTTCCCTGACCCTTTCAAAAGGAGGACCAAAGAAAACATTTTGTTTCCCTGATCTTGGAAGCTCCCGTGGGATGGGAAACACCTTTGCAGAAGGAAGGGCTGCTGAGCACGGTGTGGGAACTGGGTTGGAAGGCAGTGGAGAACCAGGATTCATGGAGCTGGAGCCAGCAAGTTCCCACTGGTTTATTTAAAAACCCTCTGCTGTCGCTGAAGCCATTCTGTGAGGTCTGGGTGCCATAATGAGGCACTAAAATATCCCATAGGGCAGGATCAATTTTTGTTATGGCCGAGTATTTTTTGGTGTGTATTTTTTATTATTACCTAATTTCTTCCTGTACAGTGAGCCCATAAACTCCAACGATGCTTGGGATAGATGGGAACGTGCCAGTCCCTGACAGCAGTTTCTGTGTCTTTGAGCCGTGGAAAAAAAGCAAGAAATTCAAAAGCAATCCATGTCAGGATTGACAGGAGGGAGGACCAGAGCAGAGATGGGCCTGTGGCTCCTCATCCCGAAGTGATCCAAGCAAAAGGAACAGGCAGTGCCATGAAAATGTCAGGGCTGCAAAGCACTGAGGAGGAAATCAACTTTAAGAGGCAGCAGAAGGTGGGTAGATTATGGCACTTGTAAATTAAAGGTGTTCAGGGGATTCCTGGAGGGAAGAGGCTGGGGGTTAGAAGAAATTCATTACAGAGAGGCTGCACTGGTGAATCACTGCCCATTAAACCTGTCCTACAGTGCCCTCAGAGTGGGGGTGGCATCACTAGGGGTCAGTGAGGGGCTCTTGGTCTGCTCCCAAGTGACATTTGGCCAAGGAGGTTCCACCTTTCGCCCTCATTGCAGCTCCAGGTGTGTGTGATCCTGCCTGGTGCTGAGGCTGAGGGATGCAGCCAGGGGCAGGTGGCTTTGAGGGCATCATTGGCTGCCAAATTGACAGTGGTGCTTTGTCTCATTTGAAATGAAAATGCAGAGGAGGGGAGAGCTGTGAGCATGAAGTGGAGGGACAGAGTGCCAGGATTTCAGACGACTTTGTTCTCCAAGCCTGTTTTTTATTCAGGGTGAAATTCAGGATCAGTCCCAGGAGTGGAGCATGGCTCCCTGTCTGTGGTGTGAACTGGGAGCAGCTTTAATTGAGCTGTTGTGGATTTATGTCCGACCCAACCCCACAAGAGTCACTCCACATTTGCATCTCAGCTCTGCCAGGCTGGACCATCTCCAAGATGCTTCCTTGGCTTTGCTGTATCATTTTCCTTCAGCCATTTCAAGTGCAATTTTTAATGGATACCTCTAGAGAAAATAAAATGAGTCAATTCAGTGCTCGTGGAGAAAGTCAGCACAAGGACTGAGCTGGGCTGATATTCCCTCTCCTTCCTGCAGCTCCTGCTCGGCCACCAGCCCTGCCAAGTCCATTCCCAAGGATCCTTTGCAGTGCTCCTTCAAGTCTCTTCCCCTGTGGCCATGCTGCCACCTCCTCCTCAGCTCTGAGGGTGACAAAGCCATCGCTGCAGCCTGGGTGAGCACAAGGGAGGTGAGCACAGCTCATGGGCTTCCCCCAGCAGCGTCCTCTCACTCAGAGTGTGAATTCTCACCTGCACCAAACCCTGAATTCTGCACGGAGCGATTTCCAGTGCCCCCACAGAGCTCTGTCCCTCACAGATCTGTGCTCTGCTGTGACAGCAGGAGGAGTGAGGTGTGTCACTTTGCAGCTCTAGACAGACTCGACGATTTGCATAATTTGCCACCAAAAAACAGAGGTTGTTTTGTCACCACTCCCATATGGTGGCTCATTCAGCTGTGCCAGGACACAATTAATTATTGGAGGCTGCTGTTTATCTGTCAGAGCTCTGTAAGGAGAAGTTTGGGCTGCATTGTTTGTTTAATCTATGGTGCCTTTTGTTTGCTTCAGAACAGTCGATATCTTTTCAATTTTTTTTCCTTTTTCTTATCTTCCCCCTTTCTAAAGCTTTAATTCCTATAATCCAAATGGTCTCTTTCCTTTCATTGCTGCTGATCAGTTATCACAGAGCCAGAAAATCATGGAATGGTTGGGGTTGGGAGGGACCTTAAAGATGATCCCATTCCACCCCCTGCCATGGGCAGGGACACCTTCCACTGTCCCAGGGTGCTCCAAGCCCTGTCCAACCTGGCCTTGGACACTTCCAGGGATGGGGCAACCAGAGCCACACGGGGAAGAAATTTTTCTTAATGTCTCATCTCAGCTTCCTGTCAGTGTGAAGCCATTCCCCTTGTCCTGTCACCACATGCCCTTTAAATACATCCACACCATGGATAGTATCCATATTCTCCATGGGGGAGTCACTTGGCTCAGGTGGAAGCTGTGACACTCAGCTGGGCTGGCAACGTTCATGAGGACTCATCCCGGCTCCTCATCAGCAGCAGGATCAGTGAGGAGTGAAAGAGGGAATAAACCCTCCCTGGAGTGACTCAGCCCTGAGTCAGTGTCTGGCTGGCTCCAGGACAATCCTGACTAAACTCCTCAGAGATGCCCGCGGGCAGGAGCGTGCAGGGGGACACATCCTGCCAGGGCCCCGGCTCCAGGGACACGAGGAGCAGCACAGCCAAGAGATGCAGCAGCAGGAATCCCTCTGCTGAGCTATCAGAGCTCAGGACAGCTGCCCACCACCCTCACCCACCCCAGAGGTGGCACTGAGGTGTCCCAGCAGCTCATCTGCCCCTCTGCACAGCAGCAAAGGGAGGCTGGAGCGTTCCCAGACCCTGCCAGGGGAAACCATCCCCACACCACAGCCTGCCTCCCTCCAAAAAGCACCTCCTGCCCCTCTGGGACTGCTGGGGTGTTTGCCAGTCACTCCAGGGGCTGTGGGAGTACCAGGTGTGCTTGGAGGAGCTGTGGAGGTGCCAGGTGTCCTTGGAGGGGCTGTGGGAGTACCAGGTGTGCTTGGAGGAGCTGTGGAGGTGCCAGGTGTCCTTGAGGAGGGGCTGTGGAAGGGCCAGGTGTCCTTGAGGAGGGGCTGTGGAAGGGCCAGGGGTCCTTGGAGGGGCTGTGGAAGGGCCAGGTATGCTTGAGGAGCGGCTGTGGGAGTACCAGGTGTCCTTGGAGGGGCTGTGGAGGTGCCAGGTGTCCCTGAGGAGGGGCTGCATTCTCCACAGGCAGGTAAGGTTCTGCTCAGGAGAGCTCTGGCTCTGGCTGCATGGGCCCGGTGGCAGCTGCTCCAGAGGAAACAGATGTTTTGTTCCAGAATTTGAGGAGCTCTCCCAGTTTTGTCAGATCCTGAGGAGCAGAGAGCTGAGGTCAGCACTGAGCTGCCACAGCCTGGGCTGCGGGGCTGATTTTATCGTGAGGAAAACGAGTGTTTGTTAGTGCAGGAGAGAGTTGGGAAAAATATTTCCAGAGGGAGGGGAAGTGTTTGTGAGTGTTGGCTGATTGTGAAAGCCTTGCATGGAGTTGGCAGCTCCCTGTAGTCAGCTTCTCCTGCAGCCTGAGAGCCATAAATGTTTGTTCCCAGAAGTTTCTTGGAAAGAAGCTCCCTGGTGGGACCACAGCTCCTTTTGGGTGGCTGGGGACGGTGTTTTGGGGCGTGCCAGGCTCACCAAATCCTGCTGCAGGGGCTGGGTGTGCAAGTGCCAGCAGGAAAAACAGGCCTGGGGGATTTCCACCTTCTCCACCAAAACAATGTCCCCCTCATTTGCTTTTCGGGCTGCCTTGGGGACAGGTCACACCCAAAGTCCTGCAGACACCTTTAAAATCCCAATAAAACACCCCCAGGCAAGACCTGTCCCCCAAACCTTTGCTTGGCAGGAGAGTCAGACTCTCTACGTGATTCCCAAATGTTCTGCTTCCAAAAGCTCCACGTCAAGATTGGGAAGTTTAACTAATTATCTGCGTGCAGATTTTGCTTAGCTCAGGTCTTTATTTCCTCCTTTGATTGTGTCTGCAGCACAGCCTTCCATGCAGGATACTAATTCCACTTCCAACCAGCTGCTTTTATCCTGGACACTCCAGTGCCAGGCACCTCGGGGCAAACTGGGTGGCCACAGGCTGGGAACAGGCAGCGAGCGTGTTCAAAGGCAGGGAAAACATTTCATCTGTTCAAAGCCAGCTGCAGTCCTGACTGCTGGNAGGTGCCAGGTGTCCTTGGAGGGGCTGTGGGAGTACCAGGTGTGCTTGGAGGAGCTGTGGAAGGGCCAGGTGTCCTTGAGGAGGGGCTGTGGAAGGGCCAGGTGTCCTTGGAGGGGCTGTGGAAGGGCCAGGTATGCTTGAGGAGCGGCTGTGGGAGTACCAGGTGTCCTTGGAGGGGCTGTGGAGGTGCCAGGTGTCCCTGAGGAGGGGCTGCATTCTCCACAGGCAGGTAAGGTTCTGCTCAGGAGAGCTCTGGCTCCGGCTGCATGGGCCCGGTGGCAGCTGCTCCAGAGGAAACAGATGTTTTGTTCCAGAATTTGAGGAGCTCTCCCAGTTTTGTCAGATCCTGAGGAGCAGAGAGCTGAGGTCAGCACTGAGCTGCCACAGCCTGGGCTGCGGGGCTGATTTTATCGTGAGGAAAACGAGTGTTTGTTAGTGCAGGAGAGAGTTGGGAAAAATATTTCCAGAGGGAGGGGAAGTGTTTGTGAGTGTTGGCTGATTGTGAAAGCCTTGCATGGAGTTGGCAGCTCCCTGTAGTCAGCTTCTCCTGCAGCCTGAGAGCCATAAATGTTTGTTCCCAGAAGTTTCTTGGAAAGAAGCTCCCTGGTGGGACCACAGCTCCTTTTGGGTGGCTGGGGACGGTGTGTTTGGGGCGTGCCAGGCTCACCAAATCCTGCTGCAGGGGCTGGGTGTGCAAGTGCCAGCAGGAAAAACAGGCCTGGGGGATTTCCACCTTCTCCACCAAAACAATGTCCCCCTCATTTGCTTTTCGGGCTGCCTTGGGGACAGGTCACACCCAAAGTCCTGCAGACACCTTTAAAATCCCAATAAAACACCCCCAGGCAAGACCTGTCCCCCAAACCTTTGCTTGGCAGGAGAGTCAGACTCTCTACGTGATTCCCAAATGTTCTGCTTCCAAAAGCTCCACGTCAAGATTGGGAAGTTTAACTAATTATCTGCGTGCAGATTTTGCTTAGCTCAGGTCTTTATTTCCTCCTTTGATTGTGTCTGCAGCACAGCCTTCCATGCAGGATACTAATTCCACTTCCAACCAGCTGCTTTTATCCTGGACACTCCAGTGCCAGGCACCTCGGGGCAAACTGGGTGGCCACAGGCTGGGAACAGGCAGCGAGCGTGTTCAAAGGCAGGGAAAACATTTCATCTGTTCAAAGCCAGCTGCAGTCCTGACTGCTGGGCTTTTGAGTGGCTCTCATAAAAAAATGAGGATGTTTAATTACCAAAAGTTAAAAGAATAGCTGGTACAAACAGCACTGAAGGGTTTGGGCTCAGGTTGTTGGGGTGGTATTGCTGTGTACCCTCCCTGCCATGGATGTGATGTTTCTGACTGACTCAGAGCAGGGGAATTTCTGTCTTTGTGGGACAATTGGCATCATTACTTCCGAGGGGAAAAGTGGGATTTTTCCAGAAAAAAGATGCTCATCTAAGTGTTCTTCCTGTCCTTCCTGATCCTGATCCCAACCCAAGCTGGAGGTAACTCACCCAATGGGGCCTTGCTTTCTCCCTTTGTAATCAGAACATCTTTTTGACACTGAAATGTGAAGTTTTCCATCTCATTCCAAACATTTATTGTTACAATCAGTAACTCTGCCTGTCCTTGCTCTCTGCACAAATATTCAACGCCATTCAGATCTTTTTAATGCTTGGAAAAGTCACATTCTGCTGGAAGGCAGGGCTCTGCATGCTGCTGGATAGAGTGGCTGATTTCTGGGATGTCATGGCACAGCTAGAGTGGAACACAAGGATTTTGTCAGGTTTCACAGCTGTTTAAAGGTGTTGTGGTTTTTATTGTCTGTTCAGGTGCCTGGCCTTGAACGCTGGGATTACGATCAGCTTTGTGAGTTTGTTTTCTTGGTAGGACTTGGGTTCCACAAATTCAGCAAGCTGGTTTATGAGGCCATGAAAACTTTTGCATCCATGGCATCCTGTAGCTTGGAGAACTTTATTTTCCTTTTTGTTTTGGGAAAGGCCACTCCTTCCCTTGTTTTTGAACCTGAGTGGGGACTGAGAGGTGGGGGAAAAAGCACCAACTGCTCATTCCATATTTTCTGCACAAGCCAGGGAACAGCCCATGAGGTCTCAGTGGGGTCTCCCAGGGCACCTGGGGTGTCCAACAGCACCCAAACCCTCCTGTCTGAGCTGCAGCCACCACCAGAGCCCTGCCCTGGGGCTCCTGGAGGGACAGCTGTGGCAGTGAGCATGTGCTCCTAGGTGAGGAGAGCAGCAGCCCCAGCTCAGGCTGATCTTTGTGAGAAATGTTTTTTAAATTGCTGTGTTTCAGCTGCTCTGGGAGCTGCACACCTCAGCCTGGCATGCTAAATATACCTTATTAATTGCCTTGCTCTTTACACACACCGGAGGCTGATGAGCCCTTAAATACACAGGGAACATTTATTCTTTGAGGTTTTGGGGTTTATTGAAATATTCCAGTTCTTAATGACTCCTCTGCTTGGGATCAGGCTGGACCTGACTGCAATCCGTGGGTTTCCCTGCCCTCAGCACAGCAGAGATGTCCCAGTATCTCCATTTCAGCCCCACACCCTCGTTCAGAGCAGCATCATTGGCCTGGAGGAGTAAACACCTCCTGGGACATTCAGTGAAGAGGGTCCCTTCGAGCCAGGTCTGATGAGCTCTCAGCAATCCCTTCACACCCGGGATAGCCCAGCGACCCAGATGGCTTCAAAATGAGCAGGATGGCTCCTGTGGCAATGTTTGAAACAGAAAAAGGTTTAATAAGAAACAAAATAACAAACTCTTTACAGAGAAAATCCGTGCCAGGGCAAGAGATGCTGCTCCTGCTGAGCACCCCACAAAAGCGATCAAATCTTTTGTTCTGTCCTTTTTCTACTTAATGGCTCAGGCGGGACTTTTTGGCTCTGGTCCAATTGAACAGCCCCAAGTTTGAGGTGAAGGACAAAGGGTCCTATGAGGTGTCTCTGTACCGAATTCGGAGAGAAGTTTCTGGAGTTTTTGCCTTTTTTAGGAGACAAGTAGTACCTGGAAATTCTATTGTAAATTGGTCACCCTGTCAACAGGAGACACACTGCTACAATTCAGTGCTGATATTTCTCTCAGTGCTGCAGCATCTGAAGGCTGCAGCTGGGTTTGCCCCGTGCAGAGGCAGGAGCAGCCCCCAAAGCTCAGTTTGCAGCCTGAGCAGGCAGTCAGGTGCCAGGGCACAGCTCCAAGGCAGGCCAGGAACCCAGACCCTCTCAGGGCACAGCTGGACCCGCTTCAGGACGCCCCAGGGATGGAGCCCAGGCCCATTTTCTTGCTGATCACCTCAGCTGCAAGGCTGGCGCAGCTGGGCTGGAGCTGCTGCTGCTTTCAGGCAGCGCAGCACTCACCCAAAGAGAGAATTTGTTCCAGAAAACCCCCCCAGCCTCGGGTTCTGAATGGAGCATGGCCTGAGAACTTTCATTTTCTGGGCCTCTGTGCATCCACTGGACAGGACTCAAAGGGGCTTTCAAAGAGGAGTGGGAACTTCTCCAGTGTTCTCTTAAAAATGCCAACCTGCATCTGCAGTGCTGCAGGAAGGAAAAAGCTGGAAGAGTTTTTCTTCCTTATGGGGAAGAAAATCATAGAATCATGGAATATCCTGAGCTGGAAGGGACCCACGAGGATCATTGAGTCCAACCCCTGGCCCTGCACAGACATCCCAAAATCCCACCCTGTGCATCCCTGGGAGCATTGTCCAGGCGCTCCTGGAGCTCTGACAGCCTCGGGGATGTGACATTTGGGGCACCCTTTGGGGAAGAACCTTTCCCTAAATCCAACCTAAACCCTCCCTTGACACAGCTTCACCATTCCAACCCATATCACCAGCTCAAAGCCTTCTGGGAGCTTCACTTCGAGTAGGAAAACAACCCTTCAGCTCCAAATATCCTGTTTTTTATTGAGATCCTCTTCCTTTTTTACAGCCCCGTTTGTTTTTGCTGTAAAAGCTGGTGCAGCACCTGGCACGGCAGTGTGAGCTCCACACCCGGGGTTCAGCCAAGCCCTTCCAGTGCTGCAGCACCCTGGGGCTGTGAACAGAGTTCTGCCATGGGATAGAGCTGGTGGGTTCCCAAAAACTCATCCCGAGGACAGGAACCTCTGGATCACCGCGTGTGAGCAGCACCTCAGCCCTTTGGTACCGTCCTTAGCTTTAAACACTCAATTCCTCCCGGCAATTTCGGGTCTGCTCCCTTCCCTGGATGTTTGTAAAGAAAACACAACAGCCATCACCAGGCAACACGTTGTTGTATTATTCATGCCCTGTAGTTGAGAGTGATTGAGGTGAGGAAAGGGAGGCGAAAAACCTCATTATGGCTTCAACACCCTCCGGGATTTGGGGTATTGTGGCTTTAATCGGAGCTAATGGGTCCCTGCTGCTTCAGGGAGGGCTCGGAGTGGATGGAAGGGCTGCAATTCCTGCTGGGAGTGCTGGCCAGGTCAGATCCCATGTCCCAGGTGAGTCAGGGGAGGAGCCCTGGGAGGAAAAAAGAAGTAGAAAAGAAGTTCTCCAAGCTATAGGATGCCATGGCTGCAAAAGTTCTCATGGTCTCATAAACCAAACCACGAGCTGTGACACGGCATTTGTGGCCTCGCTGTCACACACCCCACACTTGTGTCTCGTCTGGTGAGGACACAGAGTGTGGCACAGAGGTTTTCCTGCAGTTCCTGGCACTTTCACCCCTGCCAGCAGCACTTGCTGCAATCCTTCAGTGGGAACACACAGGAATAACCTGGTTTAGCAGGGACACAGAACAAGCACAGCTCCTCGGCTGCAGGCAGTGATTCAGCTGTTGGATGGGGTTTGGAGCGTTTGGTTTTCAGAGCAGGCAATTTTGGTGTTTCCCTGGTCTGCAGATGGGGAAGGCAATGCCAATCTATCCCAGGAATTTATGGGCTCTGTTATCACAGGACCTGATATCCCATGTGTCTATCCTTGCACTGCCTATTGATTATTAGGAATAGATGTTTTTATTCTTTGCAGGATGTGGGGAGAGGGGAAAGCCAATGCAGGCTCTTCAGGAGCTTCTCAATGAGGAGCTTAAGGTGGAGCCCCATTCCTGCATCTTCCAGAATCATTCCTGAATCATTCCCCTGTATGGGAATCATTGTGGAATCACTGAATCTTCAGCTGCAAGTCCCATGGCCTCAAAGAACAGAAATCGTTTTTCTGGGGCTTTTTTCCAGAAATTCTGCCCTTTAAAGGGCAACTCTGTGGCTTCCCTGCTATTTTCCCATTTGCCAGCCTGGCTGGTACAGTTTTGGTGTGACACCCCACAAACGCAGAGGTGGCCATGGGTGGATCAGTTCTCTGAGGAGGAATCTTCAATTTTCCACCTCTGGGCTCCTCAGTACAGGAGGGACAAGGAGCTCCTGGAGCAGGTCCAGCAAAGAGTGAAAGATGAGGGGCCTGGAGCATCTCCCTGCCCAGGAAAGGCTGAGCTGTTGGATTTAGCTCTTTTTTGACTTAGAGATGGGGTAACTGAGAGGTGTTGCACACCTTTACATGGAGCTACAGTACAAACTAATGTACTAGAACAACAACTTAGAAAAACAATTAAAACTCAGATAAAAACTATTTTAAAAGCTCTCTACAAATCTATTTCCCAGCCCAGCTGGGGCTGTTCCACCTGGAGAGCGGCTAAGAGGGGCCCTCAGCCCTGGCTGTTCCTGGGTGTCCCTGGCTGTCCCTGGCTGTTCCTGGGTGTCCCTGGCTGTCCCTGTCTGTCCCTGTGTGCAGGAGGGGCAGAGCAGGGCCCAGGCTCTGCTCCAGGCCCAGCAATGGCCCCAGAGCCACGGGCAGGGGCTGATCCCAGCAATTCCCCTGCACAGGAGGCACAACTTTACTGTGGGCACTGGGACAGAGCCCAGAGAGGCTGTGGATTCTCCCTCCCTGGGATATTCCAGAGCCACATGGACACCCTGCTGTGCCCTGTGCCCTGGGATGGCTCTGAGGTGGCACCAGCTGAGCCTCTGTGGTCCCTCCCAGCCTGACCAGTCTGGGATTCTGGGATTTTGTATTGTCTCCAAAGCAGGGCTGGCAGTGAAGAGCCTGCTGGAGCCCATAAAGCTCGACAGTAAGTAAAGGATGAGAAGGCTGAGCTGATACAGTCTAATTAACTTCCGTTCAGGCTCTTTGTTTGCTGTGCTCAAGCCTGGTTTCTTCCAGATTTAAATTGATTATGAAAATCAGCACAATGACAAAACGCTGCTTTTCAAATCAGACTTTTCACAGTAAATGGTTATTTGTTTTCCTGCTCAAAAATATTGGCTTATCCCCAGTGATAGAATTCTCTCTCTCTCCTCTTCCACCTTCACTCCTGCCTGATTTGTGTGTGTAGTTTAATTAAAATCATACAGTCCTTCCACAGCTTGGTCCATCTCTGCTGCTAGCCTTGTATTTGATTTATATACAGCATTCCAGTGAAACTGCCTGGAAAAATTAAATAGACATGAATCAGCTTGCCGCAGGCTTTTGAAATCCAACGTTTCACAGCGAACTCCCCCTGGACATCTCCTTTCAGCCTGGTGCAGGAGAAATGTTCCTGTGAGCACAGAGGGACACGGGCAAAAAGCGCAGTCATTGGGTTTGGGGTTTATTATTGGAGCTGTTTGCCAAATGATAGCTCAGGAGCCAGGAAGCTCTTGGATCCACTACTTATGATTATATGATTATTAAAAAATAAAAGTAAAAAAAAATAAAAAAGAAAGAGAAGCAAAACTACTTGGGTTATTAAGCTTCAGGTTTTTTGGCTTGGGTTCTGGAATGAGTCTAAAGCAGTGGTAAATGTTTGTAACAACACTTCAGCCTAAGTGTGTTTGATGGAGCTGCTGTAAATGCTGGTTCTGTCTCTATCTTATCTGGAGGTGTGAGCTCTTAGCTCATAGACAGAGACTTATTCTTAGCTGAGCTGCAGCTCCCTTTGGAGGCTTGGTACATCACAAACAAAGTTAACTCCTTATCAGAACCTCCCCTGCTTTTATCAGCGGGGCTTAAAACAGGGCAAAACAAGGCACTGAGCAGGAGCAAGCTGAAAGGCTGCTGCTGCCATTCCACATTCCCATACCTGGAGTGCATGAGAACATGGAACAACTCCCTTGGAGCTGAAATTTTGGAACAGCCCTTTTAGAACTGAGGATGGATATCCATAAGGGACAGACAGTTCTCTGCCTTTCCGAGCCCCCCAGCTTGGGTTGGTCCCAGCAGCAGCAGCAGTGAGGCTGGTGTTGAATTTCCAAGAGGGTGAGCAGAAAGGGAAGAAAAGAAAATTCCTTTGTAGCTCCCGTGCTGTCTGCTGGGAGCTCAGATTCCCTGCACAGCCGTGCGTGGAGCCGAGCGCCGCGCTCGGCACCGCGGAACGTCTGGGATGCTGCTCATCCCTCCTGCCTCGTGCTGGATGGGAGTTAATCAAGGATTGCCAGCCTTGTGGAAGACAAAGAGAGCCCGCTGTGGGACTTGGGCTCAGCTGTGTCCTTTCAATAATTTATAATAAGTCTGGGGCTCTAATAACCTAATCGCAAGGATTTGGGGAAGGAGGCGATGAATTTGTTTGTTGCCTGCCAGCCACAGGTGATATCAAAGTGAAGAAAGGAAAATTAATCCCCTTTTCTGATTTGTCTTATAAAAGATATGCAAATGGTGTGAGGGGCTGCTCAAAATGCCTGTGATTTCTGGATTGCCACGGGTGAATACTAAAGCAGTGCCTCGGAAAGCGAGGCTGTGGTGGCTCAGGAGCGCCAGGGCTGTCTCTGCTGTTTGATACCAAAGAGCTGCGGGTTGGAATGATCCATGGAAGTCTGTTGATCCCACCAAAAGAATCTGGCTGAGGGATGCAGTGGTTGGCCTAAACACAGCCAGAGGGGAGCTGAGCTCCTGGGAGAAGTGCAGAACAATGCTGGAAGCCACAGGAGATGCAGTGCCAGACCCAAATATGTTCACTGGGCTGGAGAGATCCCATGGGTGAGCTCAGCTGTGGGAATTCCTCCTCTGTGCTGGGTGCTGCCAGGGTGGGAGCTGGGAGAGCAGAGGGGGCCTCCCTGGTGTTTTCAGATGGAAGGCACAGCCTGAGCTGGGTGGGAGCCCAGGGAGCCCAGGCTGTGGGACCCAGTGGGAGGGAGAAACTGGACTTGGAAACAACTTACAGGGCTCCAGCACCTCCCTCCTGTGCTGCAGGGCTGCTCCAAGCACAGGGACTTGTATTGCACTGTGTTTGTGCATGGGAAAAACCTCAGAGAGAGGCAAAATTGTGGTGGAGTGGGAATCCCAGAATCCCAGACTGGTTTGGCTTGGAAGGGACCTTAAAGCCCATCCAGTGCCACCCCTGCCATGGCAGGGACACCTTCCACTGTCCCAGGCTGCTCCAAGCCCCATCCCACCTGGCCTTGGACACTCCCAGGGATCCAGGGACAGCCACAGCTGCTCTGGGCCAGTTCCAGGAGGGCCTGGCAGAGGCAAGCAGGAGCTGTGCAGGGCAGGAACACACCAAGGATGTGTTGGTGGATCTCAAACTGGAGAGCACAGCAGTGAAGGCTCAGATTTGGGTTCCTGGCTGTGTGGGGGGTGGGTGCCAGCCATCCCTGCCTCCCTGACCTCCGGAAATCCTGCTGCGTGGGAGACAGCCCGTCATCTCATGTTTGCAAGTGCTTTTCAATTTAATACATTTTAATCAGAAAATTAATCAGGAAACACCAGTTCAGCAAGATAATTGAACAATGAAGAGACACGATAATTACTGTTTAGTCTAATTAACTTTGTTAAGTCTTTATTGGGAACAGAGACTTCCTGAGTGAAACTTATTAAATGGTTCTCCCTGGAAAACAGGATCCCCATCAAAAAGGCTTTGTTCCTCACACTGTTGGTTAGGAATTGGGTGCTGTCTTTAAATCATGATTAGGGAAGCCGGCAGGTGGGTTCTGAGAGAACTCTGAGTTACCTTTCAGCCCCTTCTCCTTCATCCTCAGTTCATTTACATCTCTTTAATCCAGGATTCTCCTCCTTCTTCCCAGGTAGGCAGGGTTTGATTGCCAACAAAACCCACGGGGCTGTGCAGCCCCACGGTGCTGCCTCCTGTGCATCCACACTTGGCTTTGTTCCACAGCTATGTGGAGAATGGACAGGTGGGGATCAGCAGCAAAGAAGCCTGAGGGGTTTGCTGCCATAAATAGATCTAAAACCACCAAATATCAAAATATCCAAACCTTTGGTAGGGCTCGGACAGGAGGGAGCTGCTGGGAAAACTCTGTTTGAGGGGTATATTTATTGGGTCTGTGGGTTGGGATAACCCTGGGGAAGGCCAGGGTGGGATGGGGAGACACCAGGGTATTTGGGCACTGCCAGCACCACGATGCTGCCACGGAATATTCACACCAGGCCAGAAAAGGAAAATTTGGTGAAATCCCCCAGGAATGAAACCTGGCTCCAGGAATCAACCTGCCTTCATGCCTGCTGTGCTCCCCAGCTCTGACCTCTGTCCTTGCAGGCTCTGTCAGGACTCAAATAAATAATCCATGTTGATTGAGGAATATTAATGGCATCAGGAGCTGTGTCTGCCTGGGCAGGAATTAGCATGAAAGAGCTGCTCTGTCTGGGCCGGTGTCTCCTCTGCTTTTGCTTGGCTTTGCTTTCCTGTAAGGGCGTAGCATGAAATATTTATCGTTTCAGAATGAAGGATTAAACATAAATATTGAAATGAACTTGATTGGCTTTTGATCTGCTGAGAGAGCCCTTTGGCTGGCCACGCTCCAGCCAGAACTGCCCCACCGGCAGCTCCTGCATTATTCATGGTGGGATAGGTCAGGAAGAGGAGAGAGCTCGGGATATCGACCTGACAGAGGGATGTGATTTAATAATCCCCAGCTCCTGGGGTTATCTGCTCGAGGCAGGGAACCAGGGGAAACCCAGGAGCTCAGACTTTGCTCTCAGTTTCAGTCGTGGCAAACCTGAGACACCCTTTTCTCCCCTGGGGATGTGCATCCATGGGGCTGGGCTGGGGACACAGTGCCTGGAGCACTCTGGAGCCCCTGGGCTCTCGGAGCTGAGGCTGGTTTGTTTGCTGTCAACACTTCCTGTAACCACAGAGATGCTTCTACAGCAGAGCAGGTCTCCCTTTTCCAACAGCCAGGTATCTGAATGGGCAATTTTGCAGGAGAAAAATGCTCTGAGTGAACGCATTGCTACTGCTCTGGTTCTCAGGGAGCGTCTCAGAACGCACCCAGCACACTCTGCCCCACTTCAGACTTCATTATTTTCATTACAACTGATGCCTCAGGTTTTAGCTTTCATATTTTTCAGGTTCTGTACTGCTTTAGTGTGCAGTTCTGGGTTTCATATTGTGGGATGGTGAGCTCTCTTCACAGAGTGGGCAGACAAAACAATTCCTTCTCCAGCTGGGGACCAAGGACAAATGATCCAAACCTCAGGCCCAAGAGCACAAACAACATGGACTGAAGAGAGAAAAACAAGAAGGATGGGACTGGATGGGCTAAAGCTGGAATTGGACAATGAACTCCAAGATGCAAATGGAGCAGAACTGATCAAAGTGCCAGAGCCCTGCCCGGTGTCCATTTTGTGCCCATTTTGGTTCATCTTGGGTGCAGCCCTGGCTGGGCTCTTGTGCTGCCCAAGGTGGATCCATGGAGGAAATGCTTTTAATGAATCCCTGCTTTATCCTTTAACTCTGCCCAGCCTCTGTTGTAGGGCAGCCTGCACAGGGCATCAACAGGAGAGTACAGGATGGCTCCCCACAAATCCTGTTCTATCCTACAGTTCATTCATGGAATTCAGAGTCTGAGTGGTTTGAGTTCCTTGTCAGTGAGTGGCACTGTGATTGAATTTGTAATTTATTTGGTCCAGTTTGTAATTAAAGGAAGTGCTTCCTAATTAAAGGAAGGGCAAGGTTAAAAGCTGTGAAAGAAAAGAGGGGCAAAAATAAAAAGTTGAAATTGCAAAAAGAGGGGTAAGGTGAAAGATGCTGTTCTATTGTATGGTTTTATATGGAGCAATATCTGCAGTTTCAAGGTGGAAGACAAGTAGAATGATCCTTTCTCATTTCCTTTTCCTGCAACCATTCCAGGACAAGGAAATTGCTCTTTTTTCTCCTTCAGAGGGACAGATAGGAAGTGGTGACCCTGCTAGTTTAGTTTAGCCCAATTTGGTGGCCATGCAAATGTTCTGACTCCCTGTGCCTTGAAGAAATACACCCCCGACCTTTGTGGTGTTGTGCAAATCACATCCTAAAGCTCTTCTGTGCTCTGCTGCCCTGAAAAGTGAAATCCCTGTGGCAGCAAACCCCATTTGTCTTGTGGCTGAACAGCAAAGGGCCCAGCACATGGGATTCCAGAGCCTGGTGGAAAGGGCAGGCGACTCCCCAGGCACCAGCACTGAGCAGGTAATTAAGAATATCATAAAGTCTTAATGGGGGCTTCAGCCTTTTCTGCAGCGTGGTTTTGCCCCTGTAAACAGTGATCATTTGGCTGTGCTGAGAGAACTCCAAAGGCAAAGGCAGGGACAAAGTTGTGTTGGGTGTGCTGAGCCATCCCACCTTGTCCCCAGCCCAGAGCTTTCAGTGCCACCTCCAGGAGTTCCTTGGCCACTCCAGGGATGGGCACTCCCAACCTCCCTGGGCAGTTCCAAGGCCTGAGCACCCTTTCCATGGAGAAATTCCTCCTGATGTCCACTCTGAGCCTGCCCTGGCCCAGCTTGAGGCTGTTCCCTCTCCTCCTGTCCCTGTTCCCTGGGAGCAGAGCCCTCCCCTGGCTGTCCCCTCCTGTCAGGAGTTGTGCAGAGCCACAAGGTCCCCCCTGAGCCTCCTTTTCTCCAGGCTGAGCCCTCTCAGCTCCATCAGGAGTTTCCCAGCTCCGTTCCCTGCCCTGGACACGCTCCAGCCCCTCAGGGTCTCTCCTGCCATGAGGGGCCAGAGCTGGACTCTGATCTCACTCCACACTTCTCTTCCCTCACGGACACAGAGCTGAGCTGGTGTGTGAGTTCACAGACCTCACTCGAGCAGAGAGCATGGGAATATTTTTACCAACAAAGGCTGCTCCTTCCTGAGCTCCCAAACCTTTGTGTTCATGCAGTGACAGAGGAGCTGTGCCTCACCTCGCTGTTCAGAGCCACCAACACCTTCCCTGCTCCGTGGGCAGCGCGTCCCAGGCTCCTGAAGAACCTGCCCCGTGCTGTTCAGCTTTTCCACAGCTCCTTTTTCTTTGCCATAAACCCTTTACTCTGTGCTTCCAGCACTCACCTTGTCTGTTTTCCCTCTCTGAAAGAGGCAGGATGTTAAATAAATGCCTGTTGGTCGTTAAGGCCGTGTTTACAGCTCTGGAACAGACACAGAACCTGCTCGGCAGAATTGTCACCGTGTAAATAGACCACGATAAGCAGCTGGGAGTTAAAAGCTTTGGGGTGGGTGGAAAGCTGTAATTTGCTGATTACCAGGGTTTGATTGTGGTTCTGTTGTGATATCTACTCCCAAGCATCCCCAGAAACCCAACCCCTCTCCAAAGGGGCCAGATCAGAGGAAAGTGCTGGGAATGCAGGAGAATGAGCAGGAGCTGCAGGAGTTTTGGTGTTGGAATGGTTTGGGTGGAGATGGGGCTGTGCTGGTGTGGTTGCTGTGTCTCCCAGCTTTGAACCAGCTGAAGATCTGCTGAGCTCCAGTTCACGGAAAGCCACCAAAGCCATGCTGGCTTTTCTGTCCTCACTGATTTTCCTTTGCTATTTTGTTGGACTTCCTCAGGAAGTCACTTCTTCCCCATCTGTCTCTTCCTTGGGGTTGTTGGCACTCCCCAGTGCTGATGCTCAGGACCTGGTGCACATAAAATGTGGTTTTCCTGAAGCTCCCATGGAGCTCTGCAGAATGGATTTATGTACTAATTCCACTGAGGTGTCTCAGACAGGATTTCTGTAGGGTGTGGGTTTGGTTTTGCATGAACATCCCCTTCACCCAAAGGTGCCTTCAGACACTACTGAGCTTTATTTTAAATTATGCCCCTGTTTGGGAAAAAAAAAAAAAAAAAGAGAATGAAAAAAAAAAAAAGAAAGAGGAATCAGGAGCATAAATTAAGCCTTCAAATGCATGTGCAGTTCTCTGTGACACAAACTTTGCTCTTGGGGTTTATGATGCTAATAAAATACCATTCACTGCTAACAGCTCTTTCCTTCCTGGCCTCGGAAACGGAGACAAATAAGTGCCTGTATTGGAGGAGTTCACATTTTATGTCTCTTTGCATCAATATGGCCCTGCTTTATTGACATTTTTAGGTAGAAACTGGCTGGTCATGTCTGAACTATATTAACTATTATTTATTATTTGGGCTGAGGACCCGAACCCTCCTTGTTCTAGGTGGTTGTACATACAAATCAATACTATTTGTATCCCAAAAAGCCTCTAAATATTACGAGAGACAAGAACTAAGTGAGATAGAAAGTGCAAGAAGCAGCAAGGTGGTTTGTGCAGGAGGTGCTGGGGAGCAGCACGAGCAGCCACGGCGAGCCCCGGCCTTGGGCTCTGGTGGACAAACATTGCCAAGGGTTTGTGGCAGGAGAAGGTGGCACAGAAGCTCCTGATCTAATTAACCTGCAGATTAATGAGAATTAATGATGTTGGAATCCAGGGCACAGAGAATGTCTCTCTGCCTGTTCTAAGAAACTCTGACCCTCAGCAGAACGCTGCTTTTAACCTTCGTTCCTGGGAAAAATTGCCAAATCCTTGGGATGAGTTGGAGCACACAGGGAGTGATATGTAGTAGTGGTAGTGTATCACAGAGTGTATCACAGAGTGAAGAATTCAGGGTTTTAGGATTTTAATATGAGAGTGAACAGGAGACAAGATGGAGGATTTTGGGTCTTGTCCCTTCTTCCTTCTTGTCCCTCTTCAGCTCCATTTTCTGCAGCACTGGTGGCACAAAGTTATTGGTTAGAGAAAGCAGCAGTGTGGAAGTGACATGAATAGATCAGGAGAAGTTATTGGTAGAAAAGTAGAAACAAAGTAGGTGTTAGAAAGTAATTGAGTTAAACAGCTTTAAAAGGCCTTGGTTTGGGTGTTTGGGGTCCATTTTGTGCCTCGCTTCTCGCACGCTGAGTCTGGTGTGCAGACGGTGCTGAACTTAAGATAAGAATAAACAAAACTCTGAAGACCAAGAGAAAGAGAGTCCTGCTCTTTCTTCCCCCCTGGAAAATAACTCAGCAGGGGAACCCCCTCCAAAGGGCCCAGGGGTTGGGTTCCCACACTTGTTGGGACCAAAAAACCCGACATAATGAGGCCCAGGAAATGGTCCCAAAAAGAACCACCTCACCCAAGGGCTGGTGTTTCACGAGGGCCTGCGCTGTCCCTGATGGGCTTTTAGATTTGATCCACCAGGTGCTCACAAGGGAAGTAATTTGAGGTGATCAGCAGTAATAATTTTGTGTCATGTGTAAGATAAATCACATAAGGAGCTGCCTGAGCAGGGCGGCGTGGATTGGAGCCAGCCCTGGACACGTGCCCTGGCTGGCTCCAGGAAGGCCTGGGAGCTCCAGGGCAGCTCTTCCTGGTGGGATGTTCGTTCTTCTGTTGAAAAATCTGGAGTGGTCTGCTTGGGAGGAGACTGATCATTTAATTGTGGTGGTTTGGTACCTCTTTAAGGGCATCCAGGTCCTAGTGGGTCCCAGACAATTTTGCAGGAGAGAGCAGAGTGTCAGGAGTGAAGCCCCGTGTCTGAGATGTGGTTTGAAAGACATTAGTCTGGATTTTCCATCAGAATTTTTGATCACTCTAATCTAAAACAACTTCACACAACTCAGCCATAAATAGAACATTTCTTTCCTCTTGTTTCCTTGCCCAGCTGTTTGCTGGAACACAAATAAATGTCCCATCTGACCCAGAGATTCATGAATGGAGCTGTTTGGGGAAACCACAGTGGAAACCCAGCGCAGAACCCAGCCCTCAAAATCAGATTAACCTTTAGGAAGAGCTCTTAAGGAAGTGGTTTGTCCCCTTCAAGGCACTCTGAAGCCCTGACAAAGTGACTTGGCTGTTGAAGCATTTGTCACATGGATGAGGAAGAGTCAAATTCCGTTCTCAGGGTGCAGGGAGAGGAACTTTTCCCCATGGAAGAACCTGTGGAAGATCTGCCTTCCCACCTTGGTGACCTCCCTGGATTTCACCTCGGTGCTGCTCCAGTGAGAATCCCCAATAGGGAGGCTTGGCTTGGCCTGGACTGTGTGATTTCCTTATGCCATGGAAATCTCTGTGCTTAATTTTCCAGCTTTGTAGGACCTGGAATAGTTTCTAAAAATAAAGCTTTATTCCTCATGTTCACTTTCTAAAGGACAATGACAGAAGAGAGAGGGAAAGCGAGAAAATGCCACAAACTGGGACATTTTGTTATCACATTCCCTGCACATCTGGGAGCTCTTTTGGTACATAATTGCTGGCTCATGCTGCTCACGAGCTGCAGCCCCGTGCACGGCCCCTGGGAAGCTGTTGGGATGTTGTGGCCCCTGCTCTGCAAATTGAGCGTGACCTCCTGGCCAGGTGTTCAGCTCTGAGAGGGAAAATCTGCATTCCTTCCCTTTGCTCTGTGAGATCCTGGCCAGGCCACTGGGTTTGGAGGCTCCAAAAGCCTCATTGCTCCCAAATTCCCTGCACTGGGTGGGTCCTAAAGAGAATTCCGTGGTGAGGTCTTGCTGCTCTGCAAAGCTGACGTTGGGTATTGAGGGGAATTCCTTTCTATGCCTGGATTTTCTCTGTAGAAAACATCAGCTTATAATGAAATAGAGAAATTATTCAATTTTTCTGTTAAGAAAGGAAATCCAGCCACAGGAATTAATCCAGCAACCTGGATGTGACTAAGAAACAGCCCCTGTGCAACATTTTCCCTTTCTCTTCTCTCACCAAAATGAAAAGCTCCACAATTCAAAACATTTTGTTGAATTTCCTGACTCTCTAAAATGCTATTGAAACAGAACTTTTAGGGGCAAAGTCTAGTTGAGATGCTTCCCTACCTCTCCTTGGGATTGTGCTACATCTTAATTGCATAATCCCCAAATTTTTGGGATCCTCATCCCAAGGAAGTGGTGGGTGGGCTGGTGCTGGGGACGGCTGGAGGCAGAATATTTGGGACATATGGTAGCAGATAATGGATGAATGCAGGATTAAAGCAAAGATGATTGAGTAAACTTCTGCCATCTCCACCTGGAAGTGGTGTCTGTCCACGCCACATGGTGAAGGTGATAAATTGTAGTGAATTTGTGATCTGGAGCCATCAAATTTCCTCGCCGTCTTTCTTAACCTTGGGACAAATTAAATCAAGTTCTGCTGTGAAGCCTAAAGACATAAAATTTGTTAGCTGTAACAGCACATCCTGCCAAGCAGTCAGAACTCCCTGGTATTAATTACTTTATTCTCTAAGTTAAATAAATGATGTGATATCTGGATTCAGGGGGAAGCCACCCAGGAGTATATAAAGGATGTGAAGATTTTCCTGTCAATGAACATCCAAACTCTGTTGCTAATTTGCTGTGGAGGGAAGGAATGGGTTCTGAAGTGCCTTCATTCCTGAGTGAGATCCTGCCAAACAGGAGCACCATTGACAGGACACCTGGGGTGCTGCATCCCAGTGATACTGGGATTTGTGCTGCCTGCTGGGGCTCCCTCTTCCCATTTGTTTTTCCTCTTCTGGAATAAGCATCATCCCAGCCTGTGGATTCCTTGGCTCTGCTCCCCAGCTGCCCTTGGTTTCCCTCAGCTCTGAGAACACAAATCTGTGGATGAACATCTCCTCACCTGCCCCACATGAACCCAGGTGGGCCCAAAGCCCCTCACACAGAGGGTAAGGTCATCCCCCCTGCTCTGGCTGTGGACTGGAGATCCCTGCTCTGATTTCTCTGAGTTTCTCCCTACAAGAAGTGTCTTGCAAAGAGACCCAAACCCAGCTGAAATCCACACTCCTGGGTTGTTCAGTGATTCACTACCCCACTGAAAAAAAAAAAAACCCACATTATTTTGAATTCAAATTTGCCTGCCTTTAATTTCCACTAAGAGATTCTGTCTCTGCTCATCTCTGCCAGGTTAAGGAGCCTTCAGTATCTGATAGTTTCTTCCTGTGAAAGTGCTTGTGCACTATAATCAAATTACCTTTTGAATTTCTTCCTGATAAGTTTAAAGAGATTAATCTTTTCACAGTCTCCATTCCGAAGCTGTTTATTTCCACGAGCCTGAGTCACTCACAGACCTTCTCATCACCCCCTCTCCAGATCTGTGACTTGCCAGAATGCACAGACTCTGCAAATAGGTGCAGTGCTGTTAAACTGAGCTCAGAAATAGCCCAGGGGGCTGGGTCAGGTCCTGTCCTGCTTCTCCATCCTGGCTCAGGAACAAGCCCAGGACATCAAACCAGTGAGGAACTGGTCAGAGAACCCAACACTCGCACCTGGTTATGGGGGGAAACCTGTCAGAAGCAGCTGTGGGACTGGAACCCAAATTTCAGGTGCAGCAACACCTTTCTGATGCAAAGCTGGTGTCACTGAGCCTGGAGAAAGCCTGGAAAGTCTGGAATGGCTCTTCACTGTTCCTGCAGCTCAGGCCAACTTCCATCTGCCATTCCTTCCCTCCCTGGTGGAAGATGGAGAACAGCTACTGGGAAAAAGGTGCTAAATGGCTGCCTGATTTATTATCTTCATTATTTTACTGAGGCAGCTGTGCTTGGCATTACCCTGTGGGGAATGTTTGTGTTCAGCCTCCGAGCTCAGCCCTGCACCAGCAGCTCCCTGTTCCTGCTGCCATTTCCTGGCATGGCCACTTCGTGCAGCTTCTTCAATCCAAAGCAAAGCTTGTAGAGAACTTTGAGAGCTACTTTTTATGAAGACCGTATTAAAAGGACAAAGAATTGGGGTTATTTTTAGAAAAGCTAAGTATTAAAATGTAAAAAAAGGCAGGAGGTGAAAAAAAATGCAAAAAAAGCAGGGAGGATGCTCTTGCAGCACGAGGCTCAGCTCGTTAGCACGACCTGCCCTGAGCACCACTGCACCCTCACTCTGCTGCTAAACTTCATTCATGCTGTAAAAAAAGGAGGGGGAGAGTTAAAAAAAAACCCAACAAAATCTCAATCCTGCCAGATGCTGAGTGCTTCCTTGGGAAGCCCTGAGTTGGCAGGAGCTGGAGCTGCTCAGCCCCTCTCAAACACTCCTCTTCCTCCTCCTTTATTGTCAGCTCATCTGCAGAGCTGGCTGTAAAACAGGCAGGAGATTCCAATAAAACGAAACCATTTCCAAGGGTTATGTTATGGATATTTCACTGCACAGAGTCATTCCAGAGGGTGAAATCCCGTGGAGAAAGGGAGAAAGATGTTCTGGTAGAGGAACACAGAGCTCCCACAGCCAGAGGGATGGAGGGGAGGGATGGTGGAGGGGCCAGTGTGAGCCCAGGGGTGCAGCTGGGAATGTCCCTGCTGTGCTGTGCTGGGCTCCTGGCTGTGCCACAGGGTGAACAGGCGTTGGGAGGAGAGTTCAGGCCTTAAATCATCACCCAAATTACTGCCACACGTTCTGGCTCAGCACTCGCTGGCCTTATTTATAGCCCAGGCAGCAGACGGCGTCTCCTCGGAGCTTTGGAAGCTGAGAGCAAACCGCAGGTACAAAATGCTGCACCACGTTCCAGGTGGTGTAAAAGTGAGGGATGGTGGCTGCCAGCTCCCTCTGAAGGTGCCTGGGAAGAGGTGATCTCCTTCCAAAGGGCTGTTGGTGTCTCATGTGGATTCCTCCAGGAATTAAGTGCCAGGTTCTGCTGGTCCCAGGAGTTGGAATTTGAGGATCCTGGTGGGTCCCTTCCAATTCAGGGTATTTGATGATTCCTGGGCATGTGGCAGGTGAGTGTCCAGCTCCCCAGGGAACAGGACATGGTGACAAAAACCACTCCTGGGCTGAAGCTGCCTTCTACTGCAGCTGTGGAGCACGGCCTTGATCCCACTGTAAGCTCCAATCCCGACCAAAGGAATGAATTCACGGTAAAGCAGCAGCTCAGAGCTGTCCCCTGGAGTGGCTCAGGTGTGTGGGTGCTTCAGCAGCCCCAGGCCAGGAGATCCCAGAGCAGGGATCTCCAGGAGGGCTGGAGAACAGCCGGGACCCACC
Source organism: Dicaeum eximium (assembly GCA_013396995.1). Taxonomy (NCBI): domain Eukaryota; kingdom Metazoa; phylum Chordata; class Aves; order Passeriformes; family Dicaeidae; genus Dicaeum; species Dicaeum eximium. The sequence goes on along the minus strand of VWZP01008330.1, from coordinate 119,330 downwards.
GGGGCTCTGCTCCTTCCTGGGAATACAAGCCTGGAGCACCGGGGAGGGGCAGCTGAATCGGGAGCATCATTTCCATATTCAACAGCGACTCGAGCAGCAGGAGGAGTTCGAGAGAGTCCCGCAGCCCTTCAGGAGGCACCTCGTGCCCATAAACAGGCTCCCCCCTCTCTCCAGAACCCATAAAATCCTGTGGTAACGAGCGCCGTGACAACCATAAACCTGTTGTTTCCATTCCCCGTGATTTACGGAGCTGGTGGGAAAGGTGGGGCTGCTCTTTTATTGGGATGATCAAATGTTTGCAGAGGGAAAATACAATCTGCATTCCTCCAAGGCTGCTTTTATACAGTGAATCATGAATACATTTCCTTCCCCATTAGCGGTTTAACATCGTAGGACACAGAAACACTTCTTCAAAGTGAATTTCTTTTCTAAGTAGTGTAAAGTCCTGGCTGTGGGGGAGGGACAAAGCCTTTGTAACCATGTGAAAGCTGGGCCAGAACCTCCACAAAGCAGCATTTTCCTGCTCTGGGCACCTGTGAGAGAGATAAATCACCTGTCCTGCCCTTGTGATGTGCTGTCCACGTGCCTGGGCAGTCCAGCAGCCTCAGCATGTACAGGACAGCTGAGGAAAGGGGACTTTGGTCCAGAGAGAAAAGAGGATGAAGGAAAACAAATCCTTTGAGTCTCTCATGAGCTGGATCATCCAGGCACACGCAGAGAGGAGATAAATGATGCATGGGGCCGGAGTGGATTTAGCCTGCCATTTTACCTGGCCATTTCTCTGAGTTAAATACTTTTCCATGTTTTCTGCTGGGTTAAAACTGCACACAGGTACTCGAGAGATACTGTATTTAATAGCTGCAAATGTGTAATCAAATACAATTAATAACAGTAATTGTAGTGGCCAGCACGCTGATGTAATTGACCTAAATGTTCCTTACTAATTAGAACAGCTCCAGTTCAGAAATCGTTCACAGCTCTGAGGAGTTCTTTATGCTGGGAAAAACAAGCTGTCCTCGATCTGTGACACACATCAGTGTTCACACAGGGCAGATTGGATTTTACTGTTACATTTATTTGCTTTTTCTGGGAGTATTAGAGCTGGATGGACTTAAGGAAGATGGTCTGGGGATGCTGTGGGTTTATTTTTGTCATTTGGGTATTCCCCTCCCTCTTGGGTCATGGGTATGGGGCTTCCTTCAACACAGGTCACACTTCCACTCATTAAATGATCTGGGATCTCTCCCTTAAAGCCTCCTTCACCTCAAATCTTGTGATACTCCTGCAAAATGAATATGAAACCCATCCATGAAAGTGAAATGAGCATTTCTGCTCTATTTCTGATTTATGCACTGATGTAAATTGTCAGGGAATGTGCAAAGCAGAATCAAGCTGGGCCCAAAGTGTGTGTGCTGCAAATCCCTGTTACAGCAGCAGCACCACAGCATCCCCATCCACTGATCTGGGATGTGACAGGATCCGGGATGTGACAGGATCTGGGATGTGACAGGATCTGAGATGTGACAGGATCTG
>VWZP01008330.1:65629-117479 GCA_013396995.1 Dicaeum eximium | reverse complement strand
GACAGGATCCGGAATGTGACAGGACCTGGGATGTGACAGGACCTGGGATGTGACAGGACCTGGGATGTGACAGGATTTGGGATGTGACAGGACCCGGGATGTGACAGGACCCGGGATGTGACGCTTGGCTGGCTCAGGCACTGTGAGTTTGGTGATTGACAGCAGCTCAGACAGGGTTTGATGTCCAACACTGTCCAAGTGCAGCAGCAGAGCAGGGGGATGGGGTTGGCAGCCTGGTCCCTGTGCAGAGCCCCCTCCCTGCCCAGTCAGTCCCACAGGACTGGCCAGTTCCTCACTGGGAAAGCACCGCTGGGACAATTGGGAGAGTGACATTGTGCCCAAGAGTGGCACCACAGCCACAGATTCTGGTAGAGCTCATCCTGACAACATTCTCACGTGCCTTAGAAAGGGATTTTTGGGGCCAGATCCCTGCCTGGCGTTAATCAGGATTGCTGAGATGGAGCAGCGGGGACAGAGCCAGCTGGGCATGGCTGTGCTTCCCAAAAACTGAGTGTGCAGCAGGACACAGCCCCCCTGAGCCAGCATCTCTGCACCCCCAGGCAAAGCATCAGCCCCTTCCCTTTCCTGAGCAGAGTCTGGCTGAGGTGAGAGCAGCCCCTGCTCCTGCTCAGATCCCGCTGCCAGGGAAGCGCAGAGCTCGGCTGGGCAGGAAAATCAAAAAGGAGCAGTTAAAGGCCTTGGCAGTCGGTCGCCCAAAGCGACCACAAACATGTGTCTCACCCTGGTAGGTCTCATCAGCACAGCTCAAATGTCAGCTCGTGCTGACAAGCGAGAGAGAGGAAAACACGGCTGCCCTTGCTGGAGAATAATGAGAGCTGCGAGCAAGGAGGGAGCAGAGAGCAGTCCCAGGCGGGTTCTGTCCCATTTGTGCTCCTCCTCTCCCGCTGTTCTTCCAGCTCTGCTCGGTTTTGGGGTTATAAAAGTCCTGGGTTTGCAGCAGCAGCGCCGGGCACGGCGTAAATGCCTGGGAGGGGAAAGCCCAAACCACTCCAGCAGCTGCTGTGCAGCCAAAAAAGGTTTAACATAAACCACTGAGCACTGATCCAGAGAGGTTTTTAGGAGATAAAAGTTCCATTCCCAAATTTGACACACACTCCTCTGTGCGGTCTCTGGGCAGTTCTCTTAATCCCTTTGTGCCTGAGTCCTCCAGGCTTAAAGAACACTGGAGGGGGTTTAGGAACAGCTGATCCTGCTCTGGGGCCGTGTGTAACACGGGCAAAAACCACATTGGAGGGACACAGGGACGTGGCACTTCATGATGTGGCTTAGTGGCCATGGGGGCATCAGGTCAGAGGTGGGGCTTGATGACCCTGGAAGCCTTTTCCAGTCTTAACGATCAATGCCAGGCAGTCTGGGTGGACTTGGACAGATGAAAAGCCAGTGGGATGCCTGTGACACCATCCCTGCTGCACCTCTGGGTCCTCTCTCTCCATGCAGGATTTCTCCTGGAAGAACCAGCAGGTGCAGCTCACACAGCCTGTGCTGGGCTCGCTCTGGTTCCTTCCACCACCACACAGCTGCTTTCTTTTCCCCCACTTGTAACACATTTCAGACAGAGGCTGAAGTACAGGAATTTGTGTCCAGGACAGCAGCTCGAGGCAAGGGACACCCTCTCACCCTCTCTTCTTCTCTCTTCCTCTCCCTTCCAGCCCAGGGCTTTGTTAATCCCCTTCCCACCCTGCACTCAGCTGGATAACAGCTCTGTCTCCTACAGAAATATCTGCTGTGTCCTCACTGCATTAAGCATTGGCTTCAAGTGAATTTCTCTCACAAGCAGAACTAATAAAAGGACTAAAACCTGCCAGGTTCCACTTGACAAATGGCTGGAAGGAGGATATCTGCCTGCTTTTAGTGTTTGCAGTGATTGATCAGGGCAGGCTCGGAAGCAGCTGACCTGTTGAGGGTTTCCAGAGGGGGGGATGATGGAAGGAAGATAATGCTCCTTTCTGGTTGATCACTGTAATTTTTGCTTTTCGGTAGATAACATATCCAGTGTCCAGAAATCACCACCTGTGTTTTGGAACTCGCCCAGGAGCTGCAATTTCAGCCCATGTGTGCATCTGTGTGCTCAGCTCAGCATTCCCAGGTGGATGGCACAGGCTGTGGGTGCTGCTGCAGACACACACACAGGGACAGGGTGGTCCCAAAGTGCTTCATGGCCCAGAATGAAGGTGCCCGACTGTAGCAGTGTGTCTCCTGTTGACAGGGTGACCAAATTACAATAGAATTTCCAGGTACTCCTTGTCTCCTAAAAAAAGGCAAAAACTCCAGAAACTTCTCTCCAAATTCGGTACAGAGACACCTCATAGGACCCTTTGTCCTTCACCTCAAACTTGGGGCTGTTCAATTGGACCAGAGCCAAAAAGTCCCGCCTGAGCCATTAAGTAGAAAAGGGAAAGAACAAAAGATTTGATCGCTTTTGTGGGGTGCTCAGCAGGAGCAGCATCTCTTGCCCTGGCACGGCTTTTCTCTATAAAGAGTTTGTTATTTTATTTCTTATTAAACCTTTTTTATGTTTCAAACATTGCTACGAGAGCCATCCTGCTCATTTTGAAGCCATCTAGGTAGCTAAGCTACCCCAGGTATGAAGAGCTCGTTCTGAGCTCACAAGATCTGGCTCAGGGCTGCACTTTTCACCCAGCAGGTCCCACCAGAGCCTGGCATCAACCCACAGCGGGCTCCAGCAAGGCTCTGGCTGCATCCAGGCACTTCCTTCCAGTGAAGCTCTGTCAGCCCCTCCTGGGGAAGCTCTGAAAGCCCAGGCTCAGAGATGGGTGAGTTTTTGCTCAGCTGGAAGTGGGAGAAGGAGCTCTGGAGCAGGAAATCCCAGCCCCATCTCCCTGCAGTGCAAACTGGCTGAGGCTGGATGTGGTCCCTGCCCAAGGCTGAAGGGACAGAGCCCACTGTTGTGCAAGGGACATCCTGAGTTCTGGCTTCCAAGAAAAATGTGAGGAGTTACACTCCTCCCACAGGTACTGGGGCCCTGGAGAGCTGTAAAATGTCCAGGTGATCTGAGCTGCCTTCGCTCAGCCAGACAAGCTGGGGCAGGGACAGAGCCTTGGGGTCTGCTCTTTGAATTAACTCATCCCACAGATTTTTCTCATCACATCCATTTGCAAGCCACGGTGGCAGTTGTTATTTATTTATCTAAATAAAAAGAAACAATTAGCTAAGAGGAGATTTGACCTCACTGTGAGAGGTGTTCTTTGCTTCTTGGGGGTTTCAGACATTTCATCTCCCTGGGGATCACAGCAGCCAGAGCTGTGCTGAGTCCTGGCTCTTCCTCGAGTTGCTCATGCACGTGAATGTTCTCGTGTTTAATTGCCATCCTATTAATTGTTGAAGTGTTGCCCTTTTGGGGTTTTTTCTCCCCTTCTCTGTCCAGGAAGGAAGATTTGGTTCAGCAATCGGTCGCAAGAGATTAGCAAACAAGCTGAGAACACTTGCTCTGGAGCGTGTTGGAGATCAGGCAGCTCTTCCTGACCCCTTGCCTCCCTCCTTCCCAGCAGCTCTCCCTGACTGCATTAGGAAGCTTCATGGAGCCTTCCTGGAGGTGGATTTTCCCAGGGAGTCATCAGTGCTGCTGCCTGATTTGTCATTTTGTGCAGTGGATAAAAGCAATTTCATGTTCAACTCTGAAACCCCTTGTTCACTTTATGAACAACTCCTGTAAGTATCACTTCAGAAGCTGATCCAGCAAAGTGACAGGGAAGGGATACTCCTGGGATGTCCAAAAAAAAAAAAAAAAATTAAAAAAGGGAGACCAGATTGTGTCTGCAAGGCAGATGCCTGGGGGTGTTTTTGTGAACTGCTCCGTGTGGGAGGGAGAGCAGAGCAGGCACTGGAGCCCCGTGCCTGGCACAAAGCCACTTCTGCAGCTTCTCTGGTGTCCCTGTCCCCCTTTAAAGCCCAGAGCTGAGCTGCCACCCCAGGTGACCTGTGCAGGGGGGGGTGTTTGCCACCACGGTGTCACCGCTGGTGACACTGAGCCACCCTGTCAGACCCAGCAGTGCTGGATCATTTCTGAGCAGCACAGCAGCTCCTTCCAGCTCAGCTGATCCACTGCTGGCCCTGACTGACATCAACAATTAATGCTGGATCCTCATTAAGGAGGAGGGGCTCTGGTTTTTCTCCCCTCTCCTGCAGCTGCTGGCTCAGGATGCTCCCAGGAATGCTGGGGCTGACCACGACTGACTGCCCACCCCTGGAAGTGTCCCAGGCCAGGCTGGACAGGGCTTGGAGCACCCTGGGATAGTGGAAGTGCCCCTGCCCATGGCAGGGGGTGGAACGTGATGATCTTTGAGGTCCCTTCCAACCCAAACCATCCTGGGATTCTCAGTGCTCTCAGTTCCTATCAGCAGTGCTTTGTGTGCTGCCCACAGCTCACTTAGTGCAGGTTTCTCATGAAAATATCTGTGTTTAACGCCAGCAACTGTGCCCTGCTGAAGGGAAGTGCAGCTCTGCCAGCTCTCTCCATTTTTAATTGTCACAGTAACCCCCCTCATTCCTTGCTGAGACATAAATCCTGCACAGTCTGCTGGGATCTTCCCACATTCTCCTGCAGCTGCAGGGACTTGTCCTGACTTCTGCTCTGCTCTTGAGGAGATGTTGATGCGTTTACTTGCAGTTGCTGAAGCAAAGAATGTGAAGAGATCCCCTGGCCCTGCCTGCTCACAGTAGTTGGTCACTGAAGCACATGCAGATTTTCGCTTTTTGGATTTATTTTTTTGTGCACAATTAGGCTTAGACTGAGATAACTGTGTCCAGCTGGGCTTTGGCATCAGCTGGAAACTCTCCAGGCTGGTGCAATCGTTGGTGCCTGCTGTGCTGGGAGGGTTGGGGTGCTGTGGGGGGAGCCCAGCACAGACTCTCCACTGGCTCTATTTATCCAGCTTTCCTTGGGGCATCTCCTTGCACCTTCTTGTCCTGAGCTGTGAGCACGTGGGTGCTTCTTCAGCTGCTGCTGGACAAGCAGGGGAGTGGGAGGAGATCTGAAAAAATCCAGGGGTTATCTCCTGGATGGGTGGGAGTGGGAGGGAAGCACAAAGGGGGAAAAGGTGACTCCTCATCCTTTTCTCTTTCTGAAAGAAAAGGAAAGGAGGAAGATTTGAAGTACTGAAAAGTCTTTAAACCAACCTCAGCCAAATAATCTGAGGGTTGAATATTTGAATCCTTTCCCTCAGGTGGCATGGGCGGACCCTGAGCTGGTGACATTTCTGCCACGTGTCCCAAACCCACCTTGCCTTTATTAAAGGGCCACCTCTCACAAGTCAGGCCCTCCTGCTGGGGTAAGCTGTGAGGAGGGGCTGGGGGAGGACTCAGCCTTATGGAATGACTGCTCATGGAATGCTTTGAGCATTTCTTTAAGATGCCAGAGGCTTTAATAAGCAAGGGATTAATTACACCTCCCATGGCTGCCTGGCAGCTTCACCTTAATGCCTGAGCACATTTGCATGTTGTTATCAGAGGGCAGGACAATAATGGCATTGTCCCCCCGTTGTCCCCCACTGACCCCAGGGTTGTGGGATCCTCTGGAGGAGCTGTGCTGGCAGGCAGGGGGTGAGCTGTGCCCCACAGGTCACCATTCCTCTGCTCCAGCAAGCGTAATGGAAAGGATTTACTCCATTATCCAATCTGATTCCGGACAAGCTGCTGGGTAAACAAGGCAAAGGCGAGGCTGGGGTGAAGCCACAAAGCTCAGGTGGCTTTTTGGAGCTGATCTTCACAACCTTGTTTGTGTAGCTGTGCTTGCCAGTGCCTCTGGGCACAGCCTTTGAAGGTCCTTTGCTGCTGCAGGTGATTCATGAGCCAGCTCGAGGTGAACCTTTCTGCCAGGTTTTGTTTCCTGTTCTGGGCAGACCTTGGAGCATCAGGTTTCCACCCACCCCTTCTAGCAAGCAAAAGTCCTACGTTTATGACTTCCCCTGAGGCCCTGGGGATGACTGATCAGGCAGTTCTGACCAAAAATGGCACATGAAGTGTTTGCTCCTTGAGGAGCTGAGTAACGTGCTAATGAGTGCAAGACAGATCCTGCTGCTTCCCATCCGATGGGAATTAATCCTGCCTGTGCTGGAGCAGAACCAGCCTGCCTGCTCATGCATTGATTATGGCTTCACTTTCCAGAAAGTACAATTGAGCTGAACTTTTCACGGAGTTTGAGCCAGGAGTGATGCAGTCAATGAGAGCTGCACCAGGAGCTGTGCCCTGAGCGGTGCTGCAGTGTCCCGTGGTGATCCCGGCCTTCCCACCTCCCTCCAGCCCTGCCAAAATGTTTATCCCTGATGAACCCAATTGCTTGGCTGAGTGCTGGGCCTTGGCATGGCCTGGTGTGTGCCAGGGGAAGGACTTGCCAAGGCTGTCCTTCCTGCTGGGCACCTGTGCTGCTCTGGGTTTGGGGTGAGGATCTCAGAAAAGGGACCTGAGGGTAGGACCTGCCTTGTCCTGGGCTGTGAAAGGTCAGCAGGGGCTCTGAAAGGAGAATCAGCACCAGGGCTGCCTGAAGGAGCCTCCTTTGGGCTCTTTGGTGGCCGGCAGAGGTTTAAAAATGCTTTTTATTTAAGTGGAGAGAATGACCCCTTAAATCCAAGAGTCAGAGTTTATTGCCCTGAGGAGCCCTGATGGTTCCAGCTGCCCAGCCAGATGTTGGGTGGGTAAAGCCCTCTGAAAAACAAAGCTGGGCTTGGCTGAGCTGAGCTGGGCCAGCCCCTCACTTGCTCCCAGCCCATGAATCAAAGCCCAGCTCCAGCACTGCAGACCTGCCCACGGCCCCATCACTTATTGCTTAACAAGTGCATTAGTGTAAATCAAGAGGCATGTTTCAATTATCTAATAGAAGAATTATTGATCCACGCTCTCCTCCTGAACGTTCAAATGTTCCAGGAGGAGAAGCAGTATTTGTATATGCTATAAAAAAGCTGGAGTGTGGTTTTATGTTTCAATTAGGTGGTGCTTGGAGAGCTGGTGCAAGGTGTTTTTGTAGGAGCAGCTGTGGCCAAACTGTGATGGGAACAGAGCCACTGGTGGTCCCCATCCTTGGTTTTGGGGTCAGCAAAGGACAGCAATAGATGAAATTCTTCCTTTTCCCTTTAGGATGCTGTGCAGGGAAGCCCAGGGCTTCACTTTCAACTTGTTCTCCATGGAAAAGTGCAGCCATTCCTTAAAATGCTAAATTCAGTTTAAGTGGATCAAATCAGACCAGTTTTCTTCTCCCTCTCTGTGCCCTGTGGTTCTGATGGTTGAGGGGAGAAAGGGGATTTGTGTTTCTTGTGTAAGGAGCCTTGGGCATCTGGCTGATAAAACAAACATCCCACAGGAGAGTTAATTCCGAGTGGAATTATTCTGAACCTTCAGCTTCCAGTCCATTGTCCTGTGGTGACTGTGTGAAATGCCATCGAGGGATGTTCCCTTTTCCCTTTGATATAAAACACGGGGCTATTTTAGAAACTTAAAACTCATTCCAGGCTCTTCTCAGCACTTCTTTTCAAAGCAGCTCAGCCGAGCTGTCAGTCCCCAGCTCCACTTTTAATTAAAATAGGTTTGTAGCCTTCTCTGACAAGCAAACATGTACAGTAAGTTGCAAACTATAGAGCAATCCTTCTCAGCTTAAGGATGCCACATCAAATGTCACTTGGCACCTCTCTAGGACAGCTCTCTATGCTTAAGAATAAATACACAAATAAAGTTGGCACCTGAAAAGTTGTTGATAACCCTTTTCTGGGACAGGGAGCTCAGATGAGAAGTAATAGCAGCTCTCTGTAGTTTCTGCAGTCCCAAAAATGTTTCTGGAGATTCCATAGCCCCGAGTTTTGTTGGTTTGGTTGTTTGTTTTTTCCCCCGTTGTGCACAGTGACACAACTTGTGAAACGGTGTCACTGTGATTTGGGGGAGCCCTGGGGCAGCTGAGGGGTCCTGGGCCAGCAGAGATTTGCAGTGGAGATTGCTCAGCTCACCTAAAAACAGAGCTGGGGTGACCCCCAGGGACCCTCCCCTAGGAATGAGATGGAAGCACAGGGAAATGTGGGAGCAGCCTGTGCTGGAGAACTTGCCCAGAATATTCTTTGTGGTTTGAGCACTTCCCTGCCAGAGCAGGATTTCCCTGCTGCAACGAGGCACCTGCTGAACCTGTCACTGCTTTCATGTTCTGCTTATTGAAAACCTGAGAAACCCTCCAAAAGCAAATAAGATTAACTCCAAACAAACGTGTGGCACAGAGCAGCAAACAGTGCTGCAGGTTTATTGCTGTCACCATTATGAACAAGTTTCTTCTCCTGGCCTGGCTGCTGCTTGCTGTATTTTGCAGTGTTTAAAGTTTTTTAAAGTCTCCCCAAGGTCTCAGCGTTAGGGGAGGCAGCTCTCACCCTGGTTTGGGGCTCAGGCTGGGCTTCTTTAAAGAAGGTTGACCTAAAATAAGCAACGGGATCACAGAACTCTGGATATGGGGTTAGGGACTTGCTGCTGCAGCTGGGTGCTTGGGATGGATGTTGAGGGAGATGCTCAGCTCTGAGGGGCTAAAAGGGTCTGGCCTGGAGTGGCAGAACTGTCCCCAAGTGCCACATGTCTGCCAGGGCAGTGTTCCCTGCAGCAATGGCAGGGAAGGGAGCTTGTCCCTGTTTCCCAGCTGGAAACCTGTGCAGTGTCAAATATTCCAACTCCCAGCCAACCCTCACCCCAACTTACCCCGACTTCTTGGACTTCTCTGTGACTTTGATCCGCATTTTTGGGGGGTGCCCAGCAGGAAGCACCCAGCTCCTTCCTTCCCCCAGCCCTGCTCTCCATCCAGAGCCCTGCAGCAGGTCATTCCACACATTTCATGGAGCAGAACATCCTCCTCCTCCGGGCTGAGCAGTGTGGTAAATCCATCCAGGTGGGAAGCATCACGAGAGGACAGCAGTTGTATTTTCCCTCTGCTGTTTACACGCTGCTTTAATTAGGAGGCTGCCTTTGATTAGCTGAAGAAAACCCAAGCTGTGTCAATTGAAATTAATTTCCCTCTATCAGTTTATCCTTTGTGAAAAGTTTGGGTGGCTTGTTCTGAACTGGAATGTGGGTAGTGCGGGGAGAGAAATCAATTTTCCTACCAGGTCTAATCATGAGCGGTGTGAAATTAAGTTGTCACCCAGGCCCCCTAATCCTGGTGTCTAAGTGCATGTTGGGCTGTTTGCTGAGGCAATTACAGGAACCTGGTTCCTCTCTCCCTCCCTGACTTCCCTCCTGAGAAAACACTTAAGGGCACAGCTCCCTGTGACACGCTGTCACCAGGGAGGGACAAAAGTTTCAGAGGAGAGAAGTAGGACAAGTAAGAGAAACATGAACTGGTAGGAATCAAGAAGCTATTTATGAGCCATTTACTTACTTAGCCCTAAAAATAGCTGGGGTTTTATGTGAAAATAGGGCTGTGATTGAAATCAAGCCCTAGACATGAGGTAATGGGAAAGGAGGGGGTACAAAGAGAGATGCAATCAGGTGTTCTACAAATAGCCCTGCTGGCCTCTCCAGGGACAGGGCAGGGGCTTGGTTTGGGTGTTTTCCTGGGGGGGTTGGAGGGGTCAGTGAGGCTGGAGGAGCTGCCTTGGGCAGGTGCTGGGCTGAAATCCAGGGGGGGATCCCCCAGCACCTCAAATCCCAGCTGCAGTGTCCCATCTCCTGGCCATGCTGTCCTCAGGGTGCTGTGCCCAGCTCTGGATCCCCAGCACGGCAGGGACAGGAGCTCCTGGAGAGCTGTGGAGCTGAGGAAGGGCCTGGAGCAGGGGGAGCTGGGGCTGGGGAGATGCTGAGAGGGGCCCTCAGGGTGATCCTGCTGTGACCCTGGGTGTCCCTGGGTGTTCATTGAGTGTCCCTGGGTGTCTCTGGGTGTTCATTGAGTGTCCCTGGGTGTTCCTGGGTGTCCCTGCGTGTCCCTGGGTGTTCACTGAGTGTCCCTGGGTGTTCACTGAATTTCCCTGGCTGTCCCTGGCTGTCCCTGGCTGTCCCTGTCTGTCCCTGTGTGCAGGAAGGGCTCTGAGCAGGCCCAGGCTCTGCTCCAGGCCCAGCAATGGCCCCAGAGCCACGGGCAGGGGCTGATCCCAGCAATTCCCCTGCACAGGAGGCACAACTTTACTGTGGGCACTGGGACAGAGCCCAGAGAGGCTGTGGATTCTCCCTCCCTGGGATATTCCAGAGCCACATGGACACCCTGCTGTGCCCTGGGGTGGCCCTGCTGGAGCAGGTGACCCTCTGTGGCCCCATAAACCTGACCCACTCTGAGATTTCAGGATTCTGTTCCAACCCTCCTGCCACAATAAGACGCTTTGCAAGTCAAAAGGTGCTGAGTAACTTCTCCTGGAAGCAGCTCTCTGCAGCACAACCTCTTTGATCTCCTGCTTCCATCTGCTCTTTTATTGCTCCAGAGCTGCAGTGTCGAAGTTTTTAACTCAAGAGGTGACATTTGGGTCCTTTCAGGTCCCTCAGTGTTGGAGCAAGCCCAGCACCCTGGCTGGGTGCCACCACCAAGCTGTGCCTGTCACCTTAACCTGCACAGGAGCACTCCAGGGAGGGCATGAGAGAAGCAGATGGAATTAAATCCCTGTTTACTGTAGGTTTTTAATAAAAGAGGGGACGTGTGTAACGTCACCAGCTCTGCCCACGCTCTGGGGAATTTGCCCTGCGACACTCGGACACTTTTCCAGCCTCTCCTTGGAGTTGAGAAGCAGAACTGGGCTCTTGCCATGCTGCAATTAAAGAAATTCACTGCTCCCCATACAGCCTAAACCCTATAAAATACAGCTGTTCTCTCCTGCTGGGTTTAAAAAGAAATGGTTTCACAGAAATGGCTCCAGGTGTGCTTTTGTCAATGCCTGTTGGAAGGGCTGTGGAAATATTCTGGCAGATGTTGCTCCTGGGCCAGGGGAATGAGAGTCTCAGAGTGGCTCTGAGGGACAGCTGTGTCCCAAGTCCTCACAACGTGGTTAAGAGGGCACAATTTGGTCAAAAGTTGGATTTTATGATCCTGGAGGGCACTTCCAGCCCTCACAACGTTGTGATTCTGTCTCTGGGGTACCCCAGCCTGAGCCAGAGCATCCCTGGGCTGTGCTGCTGCCACAGGCCCTGCTCAGGGTCCCCTGCCCAAAGCTCTGGAGGTGAAATTCCTGAGCCCTCTGCTTGTCCAAATCTTCAGCCCAGCCAAAGCAGCATGCTGGCAGCAGCCTGGTCTGCTCTTCCTTAAAATATGTTTGAAATCAAGGAGCTCAACACTCCTGCAACCAGGGAGAGTGGGAGGGAGCAGAGACCCAGCCCAGCTGTGCTGGTGCAAAATGGGATTTATGATTTGTGACCATTTTTCAAGTGAGAATCATTGATTTTTGGGTTTTTTTCGGGTTTTTTTTTGGTTTTTTTTTTTCCCCTTTCTTTCTCCCCTCATAGAATTTCTTCTTGAAATAGAACAGAATGCCTGAAGCACCTGATTTCCCAGGGATCCAAGGCCATTCCTCCCTGGGGCACAGAGCTTGCAGTGATGTGAGGAGCTGTGCTGGGAGCTTTGCAGCCAGGAGGGGCTGGGCATGGTTCAATGCTGGAGCTGGAGGTGCCATTTTCTCCAAAAAATCTTTGGATTTAGCGTTTCTCCTCATGGCAGGGCTGTTTTCCCTGCAGTGCTTCCCAGTCCACCAGGAAGGAAACCCATTCTTTGTTTCTGACTTACCCTAATTGCCTTTCTTTGTTAATGTCAGACCATTCTTTTTGTACTGCCTGTTCCAACACAAAAGGAAACAAATTCTTTCAACGCCAAACTGCAGATTTTTGCCCCAAAAGTGCTGTTCTGATAATTTTTGAAAGGCTGCAGAAAGTTCTCTTGATAGGCACTAAAACCATGCAGATTTTGAAGATTTTGAAGATGATCACGGAGGTTTTTCCCAACCTTAACGATTCTCTGATTCCATCTCTGTGCATTTGGGCTGGGAAAGGCTCGTTCTGAACAATTCTGCTTCCTCTTGCCTTTGCAAAGTCATTACTGCAGGCACAGCCATGAATTTGGGGAGAACTTAAACCCTGCCTCTCGCCTCCCCTCCCTGAATTATGGATGGTGGGGGGGCCTGGTGGGGTTGTTAAAGCTCCTGTGAAGTCACAGCCCATCTGTGAGCCCAGAAAGAAATGGGAATTTCAAAAATAAAATGAGCAGCGTTTTGTTTTGTCTGCTCTACAAAACAGGAGCTGGAGATTGATTCATTCTTGTGAGCTGATCAGAGAGATGGGGGATGTGTTCCAGACAGAGGGGATCAGGATTTGGGGGGCTGTCTGTGGGGGATGAGGTGTCTGTGGACCTCCCAAGCTTTGGCCTGTCCAGTGTGACCCTGTCTGTCAGAGGGCCTGGGGACAGGCATGGAATAAATAAGGAGATAATAAAAAAAATGCTAATTGAAAATCAGAATGAGATGAATTCTAACTGACTCCACATGAGGAACTGGAGTGACAGGATGGGGGGAAATTGGTTCCTNGATGAGGTGTCTGTGGACCTCCCAAGCTTTGGCCTGTCCAGTGTGACCCTGTCTGTCAGAGGGCCTGGGGACAGGCATGGAATAAATAAGGAGATAATAAAAATCTCCTTATTTTTATTATTAAAAATATTATAATATTTTATTACAAAAATATATAATTTTGTGGGGGACAAAGGCATGGGGAGCACCCTGGTCTGGTGGAAAATATCCCTGCTCGTGGTAGGGGGGTTAAAATGGGTGATCTTCACATGGTATTCCAACCTAAACCATTCCATGATTTCCTGATTCTGTTTTCCTTCTCCTATGAAGGAGCGTGGCCTATCACTACTCACTTAGAGAAATACAAACCTGAAACACTGAACTGAAATAGTGACTTCAGATCCCTCTGTGAACATTCCCCTGCAATTACTCAACTCTGTTAGAGTGTTTCAAACACTTTTGGATCCTGACAGAGAAATGCTGTTTATCACTTCTCATTTCTACAACTGGGTCTGAAAACTAATTAGTGAAAGAGACTGTACCATCTGCTTCCTTGGGATGTGCTCCTGCTGTAATATTTATATTTTAAGTTGTTTTTTTTTTCCTTTGTAAATTTATTCTCGCTCCTAAAATGGTTCAATCCAACCTACTGTTGTTTTATTGTACAGTCACATTCTGCTCCTTCTGGATCTGCATCTCTTCTTGGCATCAAGAGTACCTGAGAGGAAGGAAACATAAAACAAAACTTAATCCTGTCATTCTTTCTGCACAAATGTGCCTGGTTTATATTCCTGGGGCAGCTCTTGCTGGAAAACACTGCAGAGTTTGCAGGTAGGAAAGGCAGGAGCTGTTCATCTGAAAGAAAACATTCATTTTCCATGGGGAGGGAGCAGGAGAAGGAGATTCACACTCCCCTGGTCGGGAAACAGGGATGGCACAGGCTGGGAGGGTTCATGGCTCTTGGTTTGACCAAAAAATTCTGGTTTTGGGACAATCTTTGAAGCAGGGCAGGGCTGATGCTTTCGCCATGCCAAGGAGTGTTTTGCACATCAGAGACTGGCAGATTCTCCGTGGTGGATATTTCCCCTGATATTCCTCTCGAATTCTCCATCACTCATTTTAATATAATTATTCCTGTTTGCACACTAAACAACCCTTCCTCCCTGCTGGTCCATGTCCTCACTGCATCTGCTTTCTGCCAGGGAGAGCAAGATCTTCTCCTTAAAACCAGCTCGGTGGTGGAGATTTTGGAGCCCTGCTTTGCCTCTGCAGGGGCTGGGTGATGCTTCCCTGGGCCTCCACTCCCAACTGCAGCAAGCTGTGGATCCTGAGCCGTGGAGAAAGGATTTTTACGTGGTGGGTGAGGAGCAGAGCGCTGAGTTTTGGGCAGCTGAGCGGGAGCGGTGATTCCCTCCTGGAATTGCAGTGCCAACTCTGCCAGAGGAGGAAATCTAAATAACTCAGAGTAGCCAAGTCAAAAATGTCAATCCGAGCTACATCCACGTTTTTCTGCTCATTTCCCCTCACCTGCAAAAGGATCAGCTCTTTAACCAGAGGGAAAATTGAAACAATAGTTACGGTGTGGCTGAAAATCCACTCGTGTGGTGGATGCTGCTCCCCCTCCAGGTGCCAAACACCTTTAGACCTCCAGCTCGTGAGATTCCCATCAAGCCAACAAAGGTCATGCTTGGAAAATAATGTGTCTCAGATGAGTTTCTTCCTCTGCATGGGCTGAGCTGCTCAGATCATGCCCTGCTTTTATCCCTGCCTTTGAGGGCTCCCAGGCTGGTGGCAGGAAAGCCATTATCAAGGAGCTGCTCCTTTGCCTTGGCTTTGTGGATATAAATACTGACACCTTGTTCCATTTTTCATGCATTACTTCTTTTCCTGCCCCATTCAAAAGAACAAAAAGAGTTCTGAGCTCTCTGAGCCTGGAATCTGACAGGTTTTCCTTGGTGGTGGCATTGCTGGTTTTTTTTTTTTAGTTCTACTCAAAAACAGCTTTTT
Organism: Dicaeum eximium; assembly: GCA_013396995.1. NCBI lineage: Eukaryota > Metazoa > Chordata > Aves > Passeriformes > Dicaeidae > Dicaeum > Dicaeum eximium. Next base: position 103,005 of record VWZP01008330.1, on the reverse strand, counting down.
CCTTTCACCTGAAGGGGAAGGGGGGAGAAATGAAATGATGGGGAAAGCTGGAGGAGGTTTAACCTGCATGCACCAAGCAGCATCAATTCCAGTGATTTTTATTGTTTGGGCTTTCTGATGGCCGTCCCAAATCATCAATAAAGCTCTGGCTGTCTCTGCTTGGCCCTCCTCGTTAGCTGGAGGCACAGCCCAGTGCTGGGGCTCTGTGCCTGCCTGGGAAGTGCCTGCCTGGCTAATTCCTGCCTCTCCAGCTGGCCCTCACTCCCATTTGGAATATAAATGGCACACATGGCTCGGGGCAGTGGGTGGGATTTATGGCCAGCAGGCAGAGTTTAGTACAGATGTGCAGAGCAGCAGCTCTCAGGTGCCAACAAAACCTCTGGAGAGATTCATCATAGCAGGGAGTTGTCAGCAATTAATTTTCAGAGGGCTAAACTTCACCCATGTTTTAATAGAAGAGGAGTCTGAAGCACCAAAGAGAGAATAAATCATTTGGACCCATGGGAGGTTTTTTTAGCTCCTTTCCAGAGCAAGCCTTGCTGCTTTTTTCTCCCTTGCAACAGGTAAAACATTGGGGGTTTAACCACTGAGACAAATATTCTTAAATAAGCAGGACTTGAAATAGAAAAATAAAACTAAGAACAGCTTTTCTCTGTGAGATCCCTTGAACTTTCTGCAAGAAAGATGTCAAACACTTGGATAAAGGTCTGGTTGATCTTGCAGGTGATACTTGAGTGACAAAATGAGGGGGGGCTGAGCTATAATTGGTGGATGTGAAAAGTTTGCTGACAGGGCTGGTTGCTGACTATTGCAAATTTAGTTTTGAGGGGTTGATTTGGGGGGTTTGGGTTGGGGGTTGTTGGTATTTTGGGGGTTTTTTTGTGGTGTTTTTTTGGGTTTTTTGTGGGGTTTTTTGTTTTTTTTTTTGTTTGTTTGTTTGTTTTGGTTTTTTGGGGGGTTTTTGTTTGTTTTTGGGTTTGGTTTTTTTGTGGGTTTTTTGTTTGTTTGTTTGTGGGGTTTATTGTTTGTGGGCGGGGTTTTTTTTGTTTGTTTTTTGGGTTTTTTTAGAGGAGGAGGGGGTAAATTCTTTGCAGCTCAGCTCCTCTGCCAGCCACAAACTTGAGAGAGGAAGAAGAGATGGCCACAGCTCAATTGCAGGGCTGCCTGAATGGTGGCTCATGGTTGGAGCTGAGTCAATGTTTTATCGAGCCTGTGGTCTGAGAGTTGCTGTTCCTTCTGAAGAACCTCAATTCATCAAAGCATTTCAACATTTTCCTCGCAGTTAAGCCAGAGTTTAAGTCCAGTTCTACAGAGTGTAAATGGGGTGTGGGTGTCTAATGCTCACTGTGGTGGCTTTTAATGCTCCTAAAATTTTCCATCGCCACCAAAGCTGGGGATTTTCTTCCTCTATGGAAGCTGGCAATTGTCTTCCTCATGTCACAATGTGGTTTAGAGGGCAGGGTGGGATTGGGTCAAGGGTTGGACTTGATCCTGGAGGCCTTCTCCAACCTTAATGGTTCTGGGATTCCAGATTAACAAAAACCTGTTACACTTCAACAAAACCCCACAAATCACAGAATCATGGAATGGTTTGGGTTAGGAAGGGACCTTAAAGATCATCTTGTTCCAAACCCTGCCATGGCAGGGACACCTTCCACTGTTCCAGGTCCATCCAAGCCCCGTCCAGCCTGGCCTTGGGCACTGCCAGGGATCCAGGGGCAGCCACAGCTGCTCTGGGCACCCTGTGCCAGGGCCTGCCCACCCTCACAGGGAACAATTCCTTCTATATAACTAACTAAAATTCCCCTCTTTTTGTCTGAACCCCAAAATCTTGCTCTGTCCCAAATGGTGGTGGTAGCTCCAGCTTTTCTCCCCACTTTGAGCTGCTCTGTTCCTTCAGAACAAACTTTAGGGGAAGATAAAAGCTCCTGGAAGTGGGAGCAGACCTTTGGCTGCCATCAGCAGAGCTCCTTCCCCAGGTGAGGCAGTGGTCTGGAAAGCTCAGGAGACAGAGAACTTGAGCTGAAAATTCACTGTGGAACCGTTCCACTCTGTCATCTTCCTCTTTATTACCCTTTCCTCTGCAGCCATGATGGGATTAGTGATATTTCCATTTGTCTGTTTTATGTATTTTGTTTTCCCTTCCCCTGAAAAATGATTACAGGATGAAAAGTTTGTCAGGCCTTGGAGTCCAGCAAGATTCTCTCTGGAATTAATTTCCTACTGTGGAGTATGAGCAAGCATCTAGAAAAGCGCTATTTGATTATACTTTTGTTTTCATATAAGAAAATGATCATTTTCACTTGTTGGTGGGTGTACCACACAGAACTGTGTGGGAAAGGCAGGATTTTTATTTATCAGATGCCTCAAGACTTAAAACCCTAAGAAGCAGTAATGAGGAAAGCTGAGGAAATGGAAGTTTTGCTCCAGCTGGTTATTCCAATTCTGTGGATTTTGTGCCAGAAATGCACAGCAGAGGAGAAGAGCAGGAGGAACAAGGACCTTGCCCTGGAATCAAACACTCCAGTGGGCTGAGCTGAGACCTGTCAGAGCCTGAGGCCCAGCAGAGCCAGATCCAAGCGGGTCTGGCATGAAATGGCTTCTCCTGATTTTCTCATCCTCCCCATGGAGCCTCTCTCTCTCTTGATCTAATTGAAGGGTTTGTTCTGACACCTGCTGCAATCAGGGCTGAATGCTTTCCACGGGAAACCAGTGCCAGGAACGAGGCCTGTGCTGTGCTCTTGGCTCCAGTGCCTCTCCAGCACTGGTTTCCACTCGCTCCCAGTTGCAAGAGACCCTTCTGCTCCGTCATTCCTGCCACCTGCAGCGTCTGCCTGTAGCCACCCCCGAGTGGTTTTTACACAAAAAAACTCGTGGATCTTTCCTGCTCCACCATTTCACCCTTCCCCTTGAGCACCCTGCTCTCACAACCTTTCTGATCATATTAAGATCAAATCAACCCCCACGGTGGGGGTTTGGAATGAGACCATCTTTAGGTCCCTCTCAGCCCAAACCATTCTCTGTTTCTAAGATATCTCTGATGTTTTCTGGCTCAGCAGCATGAGGAGGGATCCCATCAGGTCCTGCTGCTCCATCAGCTGCCTGACACCATCACTGGGGCCTCCAGAGGGGGAGGATGAGGAATGCTGGCTCTTCCTCGGGGTCTGCAGTGAGGAAAAATCCCTCATTTCCCCTCTCCTCGTGTTCCCAGTGCTGATGGAGGATTCACTCTCCCTTTAAATGAAGTAACCTCTGCAAGGACTCACCGTGCCTGGAGCCTCAGATCTTCGTGCCAGGATGGTTTATTCTCCATCATCCAGAATAATTCCCTTTCTCCAGCTGCTGGCCTCGGGTTTCGTGTGCTGAGAGGAGCTGACTCAGAGATGACTCAAACTCTTCACACGCCTTTGTGGGTTTGCAAATGAAAGAGCAGGGTAAGGTTGGGTGGTTAAATAAGAGACATCAGCCAGCCCCTTCCCAAAATCCCAGGGGGAAGTCAGGACCTGGAAACACTCCCTGGGCAGGGTGATTCAATGGAGTGAGCAAAAATCACTTGTAAATACATTTATTACTGCTGAGGCTGTGGTTGGAGCTGAGGCAAAGGAGAGAAGCCACAAAATTACCTGCAAATTCCTCCTGAAGTCTTGGAGTCCGTAGGTCAGCAGGGAAAGAGCAAGGAACAGGGACATATTTCTGTTTTGCTGCAGGTTTTATTTAATTCCACATCTTTATTTTCTGATCTTAAAGGCAGGCTATAAAACTGGTGTTTTTAAAAGGAAATTGTCAATCTGGGGGCAGCTGCAGAACATGAAGAGTTTCTGGGAAGCCTCAACACCCAAACTGGTCTCTGGATCCGGGTGTATGAGGGACTTGTCCAAAAAGATTCTGAGCCCAGCAGCTTTTTCTCAGAGCCAAAGCAGAGGAACAGCAATCCCACGAGATTCCCGAGTCCATCTCCATCCCTGGTTATGTCCAGCTGCCAGAAAATACCCTGGGGATGAAGGGGCAGGGTGGGATCCTTCACCTCAGGTTGAACGACAGAAATGAAATAACCAAAAAAATGACTTTGAGCCTCACTTAGGAGCAAAACCAGCCCCTGAGCTGAGCCCAGGCCCCAGCCCTGTGATGCCCTGTGCAGGCTGCCCCAGAGCAGAGGCTGGGCAGAGTCACAGAATAAAGCAGGGATTTATTAAAAGCATTTCCTCCATGGATCCACCTTGGGCAGCACAAGAGCCCAGCCAGGGCTGCACCCAAGATGAACCAAAATGGGCACAAAATGGACACCGGGCACGGCTCTGGCACTTTGATCAGTTCTGCTCCATTTGCATCTTGGAGTTCATTGTCCAATTCCAGCTTTAGCCCATCCAGTCCCATCCTTCTTGTTGTTCTCTTTTCAGCCCACATTGTTTGTGCTCTTGGGCCTGAGGTTTGGATCATTTGTCCTTGGTCCCCAGCTGGAGAAGGAATTGTTTTGTTTCCCTGCTCTGTGCACAGAGCTCACCATGCCCTGATATGAAGCCCAGACCCACACACTAAAGCAGCACAGAATGTGAAAAATATAAAAGCTAAAACCTGAGGCATCACCTGGAAATTCAGGTCTTTCCTCTCACGTTTAGTCAGGACTGTGGGTGTTGCAGGAGGGATTATCACCCTGTGTTCTGTGAGAGCTGAAATGTGTTTGGAGATCCTGCAGCTGAGGGTTCCCAGAGGATCCACAGGCATCTGTCATTCCTGGGCTGAAAGTGAGGGAATTGCATTGGATATGGAGCTTTTCCTGCTCCTCAGCTGGGGACACCCCCAGGTGCTGTGAGGTCTGAGGGGAGGATTATGGGCTTTAAAGTGTGCAGGATTTCCATAGGGCTTAATGGAGCCAATACCTGTAAATTAGGATATTTTTTAATTTATGGAGGTAAAACTCCTGTGGGAAACTGCATTTGCTGTTGTGAGCCTTAGAGGTAATTATAATCTCCTTTTTTGACACTGCACTGTTGGGAGTGAATGCCAACATTTCCATTTGAGGGCTTATTTGATTATTTTTCTCATTTTGCAAAACATTATTACATTAACCCACCACTCCTGAATCCTTGTCCTACCATGGCATTTATGCATGAGAGGGTCTGTGCTCTGAAAGGAACATCAGGCTGAAGAATGCTCCATGATGATGGAAAGGCTTCTGTTTATCCTGTGGTTTTGGAATAAGAGCTTATTTTTGGCTTTGGAAGCAAATGTGACCTAGTTTGGATCCAAAATGTAATCTGAACCTTCAGCCACACATCTCGGATATTTATTAGGGCTGAAAGGAGACAATAAATGTATGTGAATCTGAGTCAGACTGAGACAGGGGAAGTTTAGGTTAGAGATTAGGGAGAAATTCCTCCCTGTGAGGGTGGGGAGGAGCTGGAATAGAATTCCCAGAGAGGCTGTGGCTGCCCTTGGATCCCTGGAAGTGTCCCAGACCAGGCTGGACAGGGCTTGGAGCACAGTGGGACAGTGGAAGGTGTCCCTGCCCATGGCAGGGGGTGAATGAGATGAGCTTTAAGGTCCCTTCCAAGCCAAACCACCCCAGGATTCCATGATTTTATATAAATCAATAATCCCAGTTGTGTCCCAGCCCTCAGCCCCTTTCCATCCCAGTTAATCCAGAGGGGCAGGAGGAGGCTCCTCCAGTCTGCAGAGATCCCTCAGGCTGCTCTGACCAGGCTCTCAGGTGAAACCATCCCTAAGAAAAATCCTTCCCCACCATGCTCTTCATTTTTCCTCCCAGTCTCTGCTCACACTGTCCTGAACGCAGTTCTGGGTTATTCCTCTTAGTCCATGCAATGCTTTCCTTTTTCCTTGCTTACTTTTAAATAAATCTCATCACTTGAAAAATCCCAAGGAAGACTGCAAGGTCCTTAATTTGATTTTTATTTTCATTAAGCTCAAACTTTTATGACAAATCTCCCAGAGCTGTTGCTAAATGCACTTTGTTTTCATGCATTGCTCCTCTGGCTGAAAGTCCTGTTCCTGCCACGGGAATGTGGGCAGGAAGGGAATGTTCACCTGGGGTTTATGACCCTGACAACCTGTTTTTGTTATTAAAACTGTGGTGAGCAGCAGAAGTGATGAAATACTGAGTTCTGTGGAGCCTGCAGAGTGTTTTTGTAAACTCCAGTCATTATACATTGTGTTGGCATAAAAAAAAGCAGAGGAAGAAGATCCTTCATAGAGAGAGCAAGCAATTCTTCTTGGACCTTATGAAGTTAATTATTTTATATCCCATAACTGAACCTTGTAACTCAGTGTAATTGGCAGGAGAAGTCCCACAGTAACAATCACAGGGCTGGTTATTGTTTCCTCTAGTGCTCCACTGTGGGAATGCTGGAAAAACAGCCTCCCATCCTGGTGTTTATTGGCAAATGCTTAAATAAATCATGCCAGCCTGTACAACCAGCTGAACGATCAATAATCTCTCCTCTTGAAACGGGAAGTGTTGCAGGAGGGGAAGAGGTGGGGACAGGCAGCCTGTTTAGCTGGGATTGTGCTTTATGGATTTGGGAAAACCAGAGACCAAGCCCAGGCTGGATGTCCAGTGGAAGGTGTCCCTGTCCATGGCAGAGGGGTGGGATGGGATGAGCTTTAGCAACCCTTAAACCCCAACCATCCTGGGATTTGATATCCCTCCAACCCCAACCATCCTGGGATTTGATATCCCTCCAACCCCAACCATCCTGGGATTTGATGTCCCTTCAACCCCAACCATTCTGGGATTTGATATCCCTATAACCCAAAGAGTTCTGGGATTTGATATCCCTTCAACCCCAGCCATTCTGTGATTTGGTGTCCCTTCAACCCCAACCATTCTGGGATTTGATATCCCTATAACCCAAAGAGTTCTGGGATTTGATATCCCTTCAACCCCAGCCATTCTGGGATTTGATGTCCCTTCAACCCAAACCATTCTGGGATTTGATATCCCTTCAACCCAAACCATTCTGGGATTTGATATCCCTTCAACCCAAACCAGTCTGGGATTTGATGTCCCTTCAACCCCAACCATTCTGGGATTTTATCACTCTATGATGATTTTATGAATTTGTTCTTGTCCCAGCCTGCCAACACCTCACTGTGTGACCATAACAGGACATGGATTAACCTTGTGGTGCTCCCATATTCTGTTAAAAACCCCACTGGTTGCCTCAGGCCCTGTTTGCAGCCTGGGTGAAGGAACCAGCACTTTGTGTCAAGGTCCCCACTCAGCATCACGGTGCTCCAGGGTTCCTCACCCCTGTGTTCAGCCCAGCAACACCAAACCTCCTCATGCTGCTGCCAGCACCACTGGGAATGACCCCATCACCCCCATCCTGAGGGATTTTGTGCAGCCACATCAGCCCCAGCTCCTGAGGTGCCTTTTCCAGCTGTGCTCAGCCCATGGAGGCTCTGGGCTGTGCAAGACTTGATTTTACCCAGGGGCTGCTGCTGCTGCTCTGTCTCACAGAACCTCTGGAGCTGCCTTCCTCTTTCAAGTGGATATATTAAGATTGTTTTTTTTCCTATCTGCCACTAATTTCTGCCTATTTCTGTCCCAGGTGGAGCCTGCAGTGACAAGAGTGACCCATCTGTGAACGCTGGCACGGCACAGCCAGGGAGAAGGGCAGGGATAACAGAGCTTTGCTGAATGTCACCTTTGGCACTTGGGATGGGACATTTGAAGTAGAGGGAAAGGACAAAGCAGGAGACCTCTGGTGATTGTGGCACCTCCACCCCACTGCTGGGAGGAGCAGTGGCTCAGGGGTGGCTGAGGATACAGCTCCAATTTAATGCTTCAGTGGGAAATCTTAGGATGGTCCTCACCTGGGACGAGCTGGCCTCACTTTCAGTGGAAAGCAAGCAGATTGTGAGGGATGGGGTCTGACCTGCTGGTCGTGTGAGGTCTTTGAGCTCATCTGTTAAGCTGCACTTGAGTTTGCAGTCTGGCATGGCATTCCTGACACGTGGAGCAGGAGCAGGGCTGAGCACACGCTCAGGATTAAGCATGTGAGTGTTTTACAGAAATACTCCTCGTGTCAGTTCAGATATCCCCGTGCCCTTTTTTCTGCACGGAGAATGCTGGCTCAATTAAATTGTCATCTTCCTGGAAAAAAGATGTCCTGGTAGCAGGCCTGGGTCTCTTGGTATGAAACCACAATTCTGGAAGGAATTTAAACAAAGTCATCAGTTTCAGGGGGTTGCTGGATTTCTTTTTCTATCCCTTCCATCACGAAAAGGAAATATGCTCCTGAACTCTCCAGGCAGTGATTTCAAGGTAGGATGGCTCCTGTTAAATTAGACATTTATGGACTATTTAGTAAATTACCTCAGAGACAAAACCTTCCAGACTTGTTTTCTGTTTCTTATGGGCTATTTCAGGATTATCTGGGCTGGGAGGAGCTGAGGAGCATTTGGATGTGGGAGAGGTGGCTTGGCTGGGAGCTCCCCAGTTGTCTTTGTGGTGGCAGTGACTGGAGAGAGGAAAGCAGCTCTGGGAACGGAGCAGGCCCAGTCCTGCCTGGACCCTTCCCAATTTCAGCAGCTGAGGAAAGGATCCTGAACGCTGCTTGACCCGGGGAATGTTGGAGGGGATGTGATGTGATCCTGCTGCAGTGGTGGCCCGGAGGTTGCCCAGCCCCGGGGGAGGCTCTGATGGGGCCACACGTGGCCAGTTGTGGCTGCAGCTGCTTCCTCACACAGCCACCCTGGGCTTCCACAGGGCCAAAGCTGCAGCCCCGTGGCAGGAGATGCTGTTCAAGCTGTGGGGTCTGGAAACATCCCCAGAGAATGCTACAAAATGGGGTTTGTGGGGATCCATGGGGGCAGGGTGTCGTCTGGACATTTGATGAGTTTCATGGGTGCAAGCCTGCAGAAGTTTTTCTTCCCAGGGGAAAGCTCAGCTTCTCAGCACAGAATTCTATAAACATATCTCTGAGCTGTGTTTTTCAAGGACACAGGTGGTGTTTGGCTGCCCTGTCTCCCACTATGGGGGATGTGGGTTTTCTCTTTCTTAGCCAACAATGTGGAGAATTGTTATCACTGAATTGTAAGCATTTCTGGCATTCTTGTATTGAGCATGAAGCATCTAAGCTCTGTACCTGGGCACATAATAGCCCAAGCCTTCCGAACAATGGAGTCATTTTAATAAATCATATTAAACCTTTTGATATTGGAGTCAGAAATTCCTGTTTCGCCTTCGGACCACAGCAGCAGGGAATTTGCACAGAGCACCCCTGGCCAGCTGTGGGTTGAGTTTATCCTCACCAGAAGCACCAAATCTGCATCTCCTCCCACCAGTCCCCTCTCTGCTGGTATTGAACAAAACCTGGTTTGAAGCAGAAGCTCCTGCTCTGGGATTTGTTTGCACTTTGCACTGGGAATTCTTCCCCCGTTTGCTTTCCCAGCCCCGGCCTGACCCTTCCCCTGCTGCCAGGATGGCAATTAAGGAGTTCAAAGCAGGGATGTTATTGATTAGGGCTCTAATTGCTCATCTCCCCATGCTGTCCAAGCAAATTGGGCTGGATGAAGATGCATGGAGTGAAATGGCTGCCACGGGACTCACTCACACATCGCTCCTCAGCACGAGGCTGCAGGATTTGGAGCTGGTCTTGCTCAACCCAGCTGGTTTTTCACTGCTGGTCCCTTCCAACCTCTCTGCTTCCATGAGGTCCCTCATTGTGAGCAGCCACGGGTGCAAGGGCAGGGCAGGGTGGTTCTGGGAGCACCCCCAAATGTCAATTATCTCATTAATTATTTCCTTCCAGCCCAGAACCGATGTTTGGACATTTCAGGGCATCACAGGACAGCAAGGGACAAGTTACATCTCCAAATGTAGACCAGAGATGGTTTTTGAGAAATCCCCATCTCAAGAGAAGTTTAAAATGTGGGGGATACCTTTTCAGGGTATTAGCTGATCACAGCCTTGCTAACTTGGAAAAGGAGAGGAAACCTCACCAAAGACTGAAGCAATATGACAGTAAGGAGTGGAGAGCTCTCAAGAGCCAGGACTTTCAGAAACAAGAGCCCTCTGCCCATAACTTTGGTTTTTCCTTATCCAGGGAGGCGTGGAAAAAGCAAAGTGAGCTCTTTGTTAGCTGCTGCAGGAAACTTTGCTGCCCTGAGAGCACAGGATGGTCCCAGAGTTGTCTAATTAGGCAGGCAATCGTTTAAGAAGGGATTTCACATCCAGGCCTGGAAGAGCTGGAATTGACCCCTGAAGTGAAGAAAAGGCTGAATTTCATTCACAGTCCCTGCACAGAACCTGGCTGAGGACAAGGAGCCTCACTCTGCCTCTCTGCTTGGGGTGAATTTCATTAAAATGGGCTGATAATTGCATTGTACAGCCAGAACCAAGCAGGGGGAATTTACCTTCAAGGCCCATGAAGGTCAAGATCAGCCTCAGAACAATTTAAGGCCTTTCAAGACAAAGTTTTAATGTGTGCAGACGTTCAAAGCTGGCAGCAGCCATTTTGTGCCATTGTTCAGGAGCACAGCTGGGCCTGTGGTTCATCCAGGGCTTCTCTTCTTCAGGGGTGCAACTGTGGAGTTAATTTTCTGTGGTTTGGGATATTCTCTGGAAATGCCTCAATCCTTTGGGAGACAAGGTCAGGGAGGGGGCTGGAATTTGCTGTGCAGGTACAAAACGCTTTGCTCCTAAGGAAGCTCTTTTGGGATCCTGAGCAGCTCCCAGGGGGTGCCAGCACTCCTTTCCAGATGTGCTGCACCTCTGGGGCAGACAGAAAATTCTGGCTAAGCTGGAGCTGCCCTTCCTTTGTGAATCCTTCCCGTGTGGAACCAGCAAACCCCTTGGAGATAACAGCAGGTGGCTGCGAAAAACAGTGCAAATGAGGGAGGATCGAAGACAGTGGAACTGTTTTTAGGTAAATTTCTGCTTTTCAGATCAGATCTGTATGTTTATCCCCTATCTACATGCACACTTAATCCCCAGTTGTCGTGGGACAGGAGAACTGCCTGTTATTGCAGCTCTTTCTCTGAGCAATTTCCTGTTGTTAATGCAGCTCAGTCCCTTGATTCCATTCCAGTCAAATCATTCCTGTCGTCTTTTCCGAGGTCATTGTGCTGCCTTGCAGTACCCAAACCTCTGTGTTGGCAAAGCTTGAGAATAAAGAGCCCTCTCTGAGGAGCTGCTGAGCCAGGCTGCCACAGCCAGGTGAGAGCAGACCTGAAAGGGCATTTCCACCCCTTGATCAGCTGCCAGCCCTGCTGCTCTGGGCACAGCCAGGCTCGGCCTCAGACGTGTGGTCTGACTTGATTTATGTAATTCTCAGATCTAGATAGTCCTCAAAATGCCCCACTCAGGATTACAACAAGGTAAACACGTTTTTAGCAAACAAAAAACAAGTGAAAATCTGATTGTTCTGGTGAAGCGGACAAAAGCTGGAAACTCAGCAAGGATATTTTTGAGGTGAGGCATTGATGTTTGAGGGAGGGAGAGCAAGGCTTGGAACTGGAGAAAAATGGGCTGGGTGGCAGTAATAGAAAAAAACTTCCTGCTTTTCTTCCAAGCAACCAAATCTGGAGTGGCAGAGGCGGCTCCTTTCTGCAGAGCTGCCTCTCTGACGACAAACACGCCGAGGTGTCGATGTGGGGAGCAGCAAGTTGTGTTCCAGACTCCCTGATAAGTAAGAATACACTGTGCTTCACACGTGTTCAAAGGACATCTGTCACTCTCCTGAAGGTCTCACCCCACTTTGTAAAGTCTCTTTATTCCCCTTTTCCTGAGTCACAAAGGGACGGGGGAGGTCAGGCCTTGTGGGCTGCAGAGAATCCCAAGAACCTCCCTGGCCACCTCATCCCAGTGGTGGGTGCTGGGTTGGGATTTGCTGTAATAAGTCCCCTGGTGAGAAGGGAAGGGAACAGAATGGGCCCATCATTAGGTTAAAAATAGAAACTCACAGTCACAAAGAGTGTGGGCAGTAAATTGGGTCCTGGCCCTTCCCCATGCCTGGAGCTGCTGCTGCTGCGTGCATGGATGAAGGAGTCTCCCCTTTTCCCATCCCTCTGGCACAGCAGAAGGCCAGGGCTCACCTGGGAGGGTGAGGAGTGTGTCCTGATGGCAGGAAGGCCCCGATACCCACGGCAGGGAGCAGGTTCCCAGCTCCTCTTCTTGCCTGTGCCCATCCCAAGCTGTGTTTGGGGCAGCCTCAGCCTGGCTGGGTGGGTAGGACGGGTTTGTGCCTCTGCTGGGTGGTTCCAAAGCACATTTTCTCCCGGGCAGAGTGCTGGCATATGCACACACATGCAGCAGGCACTCACTGGAACTGGCAAGCTGGAAAAATAACAGCATCCTCAGGGAAAAGAGAGACTCCCGCGTTGGTACCTTCCTCCCCTCTGCTGGCAGTTGCTCTGCACATCTCCAGCTCTCGGGCTGCTGCCCCTGAGAGCCGGGGAGGGAGATGAAACAATCTCATCACAGCGATGTTATTCCCTTCTCCGAGCCCTCTCTCGTTTTCATACGTGGATGTTGATAGCGAGGGCTGTAGATGTCACAGCTCTGGATTTATGGATAGAGATGTGCAGATGAGTGTGACAGCTGGGCGTCTGACTCCTTTCCACTGCACAATCTGATCCCTCTCCTCTGCCATCAGCTGGATTTCGTGCCACTCCTGACTTCTTCATCAACAGAGCCGGGAGCCGTGCGGAACTCGAGGCTCCATTTCCAATGAGCTTGTTGGGTCTCAGCCCTCAGCAGGGAGCTCATTAGCAAAATCAGCACTGGTGGACATCCCCTGAGTGCACAGGGGTCGTGTCTGAGCTGCTCTCACTCTGCAAAGGCTTTTCCCCTTGGCCATGCAGGGTCGTGTGTCGGGTTTATCTTGCTGAGAACAAACCGTGTCGTGCAGCAGAGAGACCCCGCTGGGACCCAGCTCAGGTCGTGAGGATCCTCTTCTCCAGAGGCAGCTCAGCATCCATCTCTGGTGCTGCTGTAGATCAGGAGCAGTGGGGTTTAATTCCATTGCTGAAGCTGTGTTCTTACAGGCAGAAATTACAGCAACAACCGGAGGGATTCTCAGCTCGGCGTCGTGAAAGGGCCTGGGGTGACAGGACAAGGGGGGATGGCCTTCAGTGAAGGAGGGCAGGGTTAGATGGGATATTGGGAAGAAATTGCTCTCTGTGAGGATGGGGAGGGGCTGGGAGAGAATTCCCAGAGCAGCTGTGGCTGCCCCTGGATCCCTGGAAGTGTCCAAGGCCAGGTTGGACAGGGCTTGGAACAACCTGGGACAGTGGAAAGTGTCCCTGCCATGGCAGGGGTGGGACTGGATAATCTTTGAGGACCTTCTCAACCCAAACCATCCTGGGATTCTGTGATTCTGTGACAGGAAGGCACAGCAGAGTGGTTAGGGATGGGCAGGGCTGCCTGTGAGGGTGCAGGTGCTGTGGTCCCAGGCAGGTGTGTCCCAGGCAGGGGTGTCCCAGGCAGGGGTGTCCCAGGCAGGGGTGTCCCCTCTGGGCCTCCCCGTGCTGTGGCTCTCCTGCAGCACCATCTGCACCAGAGCATTCCCTGCTGCAAGGCTGAAGGAGCAGGACTGCTGCACGTAGAGCTGAGCTGATGAGGCTCCTTGTTTCATGTTTAATTAGCTGGTGCATGAAGGATGGATTGGATAGAACAAGGAAGCAGCAGGGAGAAGGAAGGTTAATCTATCCTCTAGCCTTGCTATTCCTTCTTCCTTGTGATCTTGTGAAGCAAGGAGATGATGTGTCTTTTGAAGTGTAAAGTAGTCCCTATCCTTCTCCCCCCAAGTTGTCTCCTCCTCCTCCTCCTCCTCCTCCTCATCCTCATCCCAGCCTCAGTCCAGCTGCCCCCCCAGGTGCTGTTCATGGCCTAGGGGCTGGACCCATCCTCCCCAGGGACTGCACAAGGGAGCTTGGAAACACAAAAAGTCAGGACTGGCTCTTTTAAGCACCTCAAATCCCTGTGCAGGCTGTCCTGGGGTGCTGCCTGTCCCTGGACAGGGCTTGGAGTCACCTGGGATGGTGGAAAGTGTCCCTGACTATGGTCCCTTCCAACCCAAACCTGTGGGATTTTGGAGTTACTAACTTGAGCATGGGCTGGGAGGACGCCCCTGAGCCCAAACCAGAGCTGGGAAGCCTCAGTGTCACCTGGGGTGTCCCCAGGACCTCGAGGCTCACAAACAGCAGTGCCATCCCCCGAGCTGGCTGTGAGGAGAGGGCTGGGCTCTCTCCTCTCAGTCTTCAGGAGCTCTGTTCCATTTTTCAGGAAACTCTTTGAGAACAAGGAGCAGGGGAATCGGGACAGAGGAGAGGGCTGGCCTGGCACGAGCAGCCCTTCCCCAGGCCTCGTGTTCTCCCCAAGTCACAGTAATTGAATTGTTTTAATATTAATGTCTTCTCTCGAGCTCTGCTGATGGGAGGGAGGGAGAGATGTTTCTTCCAAAACAGTCTTAAGCTAATGCAGAAAGTATGAATAAATCTCTCAGAGATTATAGCCCCTGGAAAGCTCCTGTGAATATCAGAAAGACATCCTTCCTGCTATGGGAGGTTTGATTGAATTACAAATTTGAGGCAACTCCAAAGCAAAACTGATTAAGTCTTTTCTTTCTCACTCTCTTGTTGTAGCTTTTTAAGGCGCTAAAGCTTTTTAATAATTAGAAATCCCCCCGTCCTGTTTGTAAGTGGTTATAATTGGCATTGCCCTGCCTGTAAGGAGCTCCAATTGGCACCGTGTCCTCGTCGATGGTGACACACCAGAGCACAAAACGTGGTGGGAACTGCTGTCACTCCTTTTCTCTGAGGGAGACCCACGGCCTGTGCTATGAGAGGATCATCTCAGGGTTGGGAGGGAGAGGTGATGTCCCAGGGATGAGCCCCTGGGCGTGCAGGAGGTGAGAGCTGAGGTGGAAAAACAGGGATGGGGCTCCAGCTCCGCTCCCAGAAGGAGCTGGAGGGCCCTGGCTATGGCCTCTTGAGTAGGAGACTGCTGTGAAAACAGCAAAGCCCCTGTTTTGGGAGGAAGAGGAGGGTCCTGCCCACGGGGCTGTCTCAGCTCTTCCCTCGGAGCCGTCCCCACGCCCACGGCGGTGTTTGATCAACGTTGGCACTGCACTGCCAGGATCTGAGGCTGTGCTGTGAGAAACACTGCCAGGGTAAAAGCACTATAGAAATCACCTTATTCAGTTCTCCCCTATTAGAGCAGAGAGGGAAAAAAGGAAGAAAGGAAGCAAAAGAGAAAGCTTTGTACTGCAGGAGCTTCGCACGGGGCCGTCTGTAGCAAGGAGACAGCTGTGGTCTTTACCAGCCCTTGACAAGTGATTTTTCCAACAATCAGATGGGAGAACATGCTCTGTTAGGCTTATAATTGATAATATAGCACTGTTGAAATATGCCTGTCAGTTCTGCGGGGAGATAAAATTATAGCATTGATATTTCAGAGCAGTTTTCAGAGGCAGCTTCCGAAAACACAGCCTGGCCCTGGCAGGTGAAAGGTGGGATGGGCGGGTGTGGAGGCAGGATCCAGCCTTCAGCCTCGCCCTGAGGGTGAGGAGGGACCCTACTGCAGACCCCCAGCCCTGGGTGGGCTCTGTGGAGCCTTTCCAGAGCTCAGCAGGTGCCTGCACTGGGAGAACCCAGTCACGGAGGGGTTAAAATCTGTCACAGAAGTGTTAAAATAATGAACAGGGAAATTCAAATTATCCAAGCCAGTCACAGTGGTGACTTTTTTAACAGGGAAGGCAGTTAACGAGTGGTCACTTCAGAAACTGATCCCTCCATTCCTGGGAATGTTTTGAAGAGGAACACAAGCTTTGGGAATAATCCAGCAAAGTTCTTCAGATGCACAGCTGGGATGAAAGGCTCTGGCTGCTTTTGGGACTCCACAAGGGCTGTGGATCCCTAAGGAGCTCAGTGTCACAGAGTCCCACAGCCTCCAGAAATCCAAGACCTTTTTGGATCACCTTCTAAAAGGTGTTTGGTGAAAGGAAAACCTGAGGCAGGGAGGGAGCCCCAGGAGCCAGCAGCACTTGACGTTCCCATCTCAGTCCCAGTGCCCACTGGTGCCTGCCCAGAATCAGCAGGGCCACACCAGCTGGGTTATGGGAACCACCAGCTGGGTTCTCCAGGATCCTACAGGATCAGGGGCCATGGGAAGGTCCTCACCTTGTCCAGACCTTTGGGGTGTTTGTGATCCGTGTGGATGCTGGTACTGGAGAGACAGAGCAGGGTTTATGGACCAGGGGCTGGAAACACTCAGAGCTGTGGGACAGATGGAGGAAGGGACTGCAGGGCTTGTTGGCAGGACTTGGTTGTGTCCATTTGAGCTCCAGATCTGTGATTTGTAGACAGGAAGGGGAGACCTTCCCAAGCCTGTGCTGATCCAGCATCCTGAACAAAACAAAAATGTTTGAAACAGGATAAAAGCAGCCCTGGAAGCAAAAGGAACAAATGATTCTTTTTCTGCTGGTGACCAGGCGGAGAGCAGCAGGTGAGGCACAAGGTGGGGACTTGCCAGAGCTCACGGCACCTTTGTGCCAGCTTTGGCTTGGGGGAAGGATGCAGCAGCCTCTGCCCTCTCAGCCATCCCTTTTCTGTGTTCCTCTCCCGCTCTCCTTTTTTTCTCTCCTTTCTTGGCACAGAACTTGGCACATATGGATTGAGTGCAAGAGCAGTTAAGTGAATTTTCTGACACCCCTTTGTTGTCCCCTGCTCTGGTGGGGGCACAGCCCCTCTTGCACCCCAGTGAAACCAGTGGTTGGGATGGTTTGTTCATCCCCAGACTCACCCACTGAAGCCCCCAACTAGCATCTTGCTCCAGAACAACTGGGCCTGGCATTAGCACGCCTTGGTCAGGGTTAGTGACTCAAATTTGGAGTCAAATTAAAGGCGTGTCGCTAATTACGAGCTCCGGATTCCCTTCAGGGTTGGCTGCACTGAGTGAAATTGAAGTTCCCAACATCTCCGTTCCCATTCCCTCTTCCTAATTAGTCCTCCCCAGTTCTTAGAGGCTGACATTTAAAATGAACTCAGCTGAAATTAGTGCTTTTGTAGTCGATTTTCAGTGCTGATAGTGGGAACACGGAGGGGACAAACCCCTGCCTTAGTGGCAGCCCTGGATGAGGTGACAGGTCCCTGCTGCCACCCAGCCTGGGTGCACCTGTCTGGGAAGGGGCCTTGAAGGTCTCTTGGATTAATGCATTAAGGAGATTTTTATTTCCTGACTCCCTGACAAAGGTCCCTTCCATCAGAGATTTCTCCCCTCGAGACACAAAGTCAGTAAATTCTGGGCTCAGCCTGCAAATCTCCAGTTGACGTTTGTGACTTAACTCACTCTGCCAAGTAAAACCCCGAGTAAAACCCCGAGCACAAAGCCACAAAGAGTTGCAGCAGCGCTGGTGTGACCGGGCTGCCAGGCTCTTAAACCCCCAATTTCCTGCCTTTTGATGCCTTTGAATCACGATGGGCCTAATAATAATGATAGTTGGTACTTATATGCCACTTTATCTTAAAAGCACTGTGCAAACATTAATTAATTACAGACACAGACAGTGTCTGCAAACGTGGAGCTGCAGATGCAGCCGAGTTTGGAGCCATGCACAGCTCAGAGCCAGGAGCTTCCCAGCAGGAGAGAGCTTGGATCACATCTGCTGCAGCCCCTCCGTGGGCAAAGCCCCTCATTCCTGGCAGTATCTGCCCAGGATGGCCCCAAAAGGTGACAAAAACCACCTGTGCTCCTGCAAACACATCACTGCACAGGGTCTCTGGGAGGATTTTATTGCCTATTCCTGGCTGGAGAGGTGGCAAAACTTCGGGGTTGGCTCCTGGTTTGGAGCAATTTGCTCCAATGAGCAACTTGGTCCTGCCTGGACTTTCAGCCTCCTTCTGGCTGCAGGTGTTGCTTTTTTGGGGGATGCTGTGGTCCCTAAAATTTACAGAGATGAACTTTGCCCATCTCCTACTTCTCTGAATTAAAACAAGCACCCCAACACTGCAGGGAAGCTGAGAATGCTGCCTGGGAAGGAGGGAGGGAAGGAAGGCAGCAGCCATGGAGGAGGGCAGGCTCTGTCTTCACAACCTTTCTCCTCCTCTGACCACATGCTGGACATGCAAAAGATCCCTGTTTCCTTGGAAACGGGCTCTTTCCACATGTGCTGCAGCGAGTTGGGCAAGTTTGCCTTCATCAAACCCCCACGGTGAGAAGAATAAGCTCCAGAGAAGCCATTCTGGGGCCGGCAGCCTGATTGCTGCTGCTTCCCTTATTTGCATCCCTTTAAGAAAAGGCAAAAGAACGCGAAAATCTCCCTCCTGCCCCTTGCAGAGGAGATCCCTCCTGGTTCCTCCAAGCCCTGTCGCTGTCTGAAGGCAGAGGAAAGGACTGCAGTCACTGACACAGCACTGAGCACCCCAAAACTTCCCATCTCCCCCTCAAAACTTGGCTTGCAGACACTGCTGCCCCGGACAGTGACAAACTGGGAGCAGTGGAGGGACATGGCCCCTCACTTTGTTCCTCTTTTTTCACTTTCCAGTAAACTCAGCATCAAGTCAGGCTTGAGACAAGAGGCCCCGAGGCTTCCTGGAACTTTCCCTCAATCCAGCAGCTTTGCATTTGCCTTGGCCAGCTTTACCCCCTGCCACTGCACCCACCTGCCCAGGACACAGCCAGGGCACCCCAGGGTGCTGCTGGGGAGATGCTCCTTGTGCCAGAGCAGTGCAGAGCCTGTCCCTGGGTGCTGGGCTCCGGGAAGGGACCGCAGGAAGCAGAAGGGGGAAGAACAGGAACATTCCAGAGGCTGGAGGGGCGGCAAAGTCCAAAGCCCAGCTCCGAGAGGGTGTGTGGGTGTTTAACCCAGCAGATATAAATGCTCCAGGCCTGCAGTTTAGAGAAACCTCATAAATATTTTAGCTCGGGGAGGATGAAAGGAAGACAAACAAATATTGGTTTGGGCCTTTGGGGCATTGCTGTGATCATCTCTTCAGAGAAACAGAGGTGGTGCTGGTGCTTGGTGCTGCGGCGTGACGGGGAAGCTGCTGACACATTGTCTGACAAGCACTGCCACCAAAATATTGATTTTGGAGTGAGGGAAAAACAAGGGAAGAGGTCCAAACTTTTCTAATGAGGTGGTTTTGCTCCTATTATTCCAGCAGGATTTGCCAAACTAACCCAGTGATCAAAGCCTGGAGTTTTGATCCGAGATGGGTGGGCAAACGCCGTGAACATTTGTGCTTGTTTTGACTGTCTCTGCCTCTAAAGTCTTGTTTGAATTTGAGAGTGGAATTTAATTTGATTATTTTTACAGCTAGAAAGTAATGAAGGATGAATAAATACTCTTTGCTGAACATTTCATTTGAAAAATACACTAAAACCCACTGAATTAACGATTCAGTGATTGAGGCTGTGAATTCTGGTTGATCATCATTTTAAAAGCGATCCTGGTAGAATTTTGCAAGCTGAGGAATATCATAAAGTGTTCCAGTTGTTTTGCTGCTGTAATTATACGAGACAGGCTGTGTGCAGATGCAGTGGTGCTGGTACAAATTGCTCTGGTGCCCACAGTGGAGCCAGGAAATTCAGACGTGGGGGGGTGGCTTAGGTGGAGCTGCCACAGTTTTGCCCAGGGAGGTGGTTTAGGTGTCAGCCTGCACATTAATACCAGGCATTAATTGCCTATTAATTACCTGGGTCTGTTTGGAGCCTGCTCACTGCAACTCTGTAAATATTTGTGGCAAAATTCAGCATCCACAAAAACCTCTTTATTCTTGGGAATTCAGCACTAAGGCTTGCTGTGGGTTTGCTGGAGGCACTGGCAGCCCTTCCAATGGTCACCTCCACTCCCTGGCTGCTCCTGGGCTTATTTTGAGGAAAATCCAGTCCTTTTTTTAGCAAATATGGATGCAGTTTATAGAACTGATGCTCAGCCGACTCTGTTGGTTTCAGTATAAATCCCAGGAGAGATCAGCATTTTGCTTTAAAATCTCTGATCTCAAACAGAGGGATGGATAAAGGGAAATGTTTGCACAATCTCTTTGCAAATCAAATCTTTAACGTCGCGCGCCGCTCTGGAGAGGCGGGGAGGAAAGATAATCCCAGATTTTGACTTTGAGCTTGCAAGGCAAAGCTGCCCTTCATTGTAAAATCAGTGGGAGCTTGTCTTCAGCTCCCTAGGGAGTTTCTGGGATGGAAGCAGAAGCTTCAGGGTCCTGAGACTTCAAAACAAATGATACCGTGATCGCTCTCTCAGCCTGACTCCGGGAGGTGCTGCCCTGTGCCGGGCGCACGCAGAGCGCGAGCGTTTGAACGTGTTCCGCTAATCCCGGGATTTCTAAACGCGCCTGGCAGCGCCCATGGCCGTGATTCATTCCTGCAGCACAGCCCTGGAGCCGGGATGCAGCACACAGAGGCTGCCAGCCAGGGCCCCTTGCCCATCCCAGCAAAGACTCCTCAGTCTGGGGCGTCTCTGGGATCAGAAACATCAGGGACCGTCGGGGTCTGGGCTCATCGCATTCCACACGCGCTCTCACGGTGTGGAAAAGGGAAGCACATGCCAAGGAATGGAGCCAGGAGCAATCCTGGGGTCCCAGCCTCATCTGTGGCTCACTGATCTGAGGTGCCACCAGGGCAGTATTTAATTTTCCTCTTTGCAATCTTAAAATTCCCCAAATATCCGTAAATTTGAAACCCAGGCCCCTTCCTAACGCTTAGTAACGCTGCTGTCCCACGCTGGAGAGCGATTCTTCAGGTAGTGAATAAATTCTGGGGCTCTCTGGCTTTGGACTGAGGTTTGGAGGTGTGGACGTGCTGCTCGGTGACTTTAGGATCTGAAATGCCTCCCTCAAGCTGGAGTTTGGTCAGCAGCCAGGAGCTGCACCTAGCAGGAGCTGGGAGCCAGCCCGTGGTGCCGGAGCCGGCGGAACACGCTCATTATCTCTACCTTGCTCAGAAAGGATATTGTGATTTTAATAACTTCTCGGATCCATTTTTTCCCTGGTAGCTCTCGTTGCCTTGGATACAGGCTCTGGAGAGGCTCAGCCCTGCTAAAGATGGTAGATCATTTAAATGGAATAGAAGATGAGGTGTGGATTTGCAAAGCGCTTTTGCAGCGCTCCGGCAAAGCCGAGTTTCCGCGGGAAGTGCGGGTTTGTTCAGCAGGGCTTTGTTCCTGGGGATGGGACACCAAAGCTGCCTTTGCACATGGTGTGTGTGGTGTCTGATGTGTCCATGTGACAGCACCAGGCTGGGAGAAGCAGAGCCCCGAGGCTTTGATGATGGTGTTGAATCAATTCCAAGGGCGCTGCGAGCAGGAGCAGAGCTGGATCTTGGCGCCTTTGGAATGAGGTGTTTCCCAAGACTTCAACTCTGCTGCCATCCTCTTCCTCCTTCATCACCACCTCTGTCCTTGCTCTGACTTCCCAAGGCCACACAGGACCTGCAGGGTGGTTTGAGCCATGAACTCTTCCAGCTGATGTGCTCATGGTACTCCAGCTCTCCTGGGTGTTCTCATTCCAAGCTTGATTCCCATCCCTAGCGTTCCCTTATGTCGCCCTGAGTTTCAGCCTTCTGATGTTTTAGTTTCTATGATAAAGTTTCTCACGAGGTTTTCTGTAAACATGCAGATGTTTTTCTTCACTGTTCCTTTGTTTTTCATTCCTTCTCCTGGGAGGAGAACGGTTGATGGACTTTGCTATTGACCAGTGTGGTTGGAGAGGTGGTGACCTCTCTCTCCAATCCCTGGCCGTTCTCAAAACTCTATATAATTCTGTGAACTCAAAATAAATTTCCCTTTTCTCCGCCTTGCCCTGGTCCAGTGTGGTGGTCTCTGCTGTTCGTGTCGCACTCTCTAGTGACACCCTTATTCCCTTTCTCCCAGATTACACATGCAGCTTACCTACAGAGAAGCCATGCAAACAGAGAAATTCTCATTTCATGAGAGGTTGCCCACCCCTAAAGGTCACCAAAGCTATTAAAGAAAGCCCCTCGTGCCCAGGGCTTTGGACACCTCATTTGACTTGCTTTGGTCGAATTTCACGCTGCTGCAGTTTTTGATTTATGCCCTTTGAAAGTCTTTTGCTGTGCTGGAGGAAACCCACTCATGGTGCCTGTTGTAATCAAGCAGCTCTGGCTTTTTGGAGCTGACTTTTCTACTCTTAACAACTCTGGGGTGTCTGGGCCCATCCTGATAAAAACAAACTAAACAAATTGCTTTTTCTTCCTGGTCCTCATCATAAACATGCTTGGATCTGTGATGGCTGTCTGGAAAATTGTTAAGATCATTTAATCACTGCCAGAAAAAATCATCCTGACTGGAGACTCTGCCCTGAAGCTGGATTTGCTGCTGGGGTTACTGAGGGTGACATGCTTGTGACACTGGGCTCAGAAATTGGTGCTTAATTGCTTTGGAGTTGCTGCTGGAGGTCACAGCCCTGCTGTGCTGGGTGACAGGGTGTGGCAGACCAGGTGGAGGAGCAGGAGGAGCTGAAGGAGAGATTCTTCCTTTCCATGAGAGTGTCAGAGCACTGGAAAGGTTGCCCAGGGAGGATGAGGAGTCTCTGGAGACTTTCAGGACCAGGAGAGACGAGTTTGTGTGGGCTCACCTGGAAGCTCCAGCCCTTCTGCCACCAGTGCAGAGCAGGGAACTCCTGCCATTACCTCCAGCTGATCTCCCCAATTCCTGCCCATGGATGCCCCTGTGCTGGAAGGAGTTGCTCACCTCAGTCTGTGCCAGCCCTTCCTTCAACCCACTGCTACCCACAGTCCATGGAAAGGTCCCCATGGTGCCTGAAACTCTCCAGAATTTCACCCTTTGTGCTGCTTCAGGGGCCTGGGAGAGGAAGGAGGAATCACTGAGGAAGTAGCAGCAGAACGAAGAAGAGGAAAAAAAAAACCCCACGACACTTTTTCTTTGCTTAAAAAAGAAATCTCAGCCTTCCTGGAGTGAAGAAAAGAAGAAGAGGGAGGGAGATGCACCACACAAAGAGAAGAAAATGGGCTGAGAAACCACAAGACATTTTCAAGCTCACCCAGGAAACCCCACTTTGATATCCCCTCTCATTGGAAGCGTTTGAGGGGAGAATAATGCTGCCATGATTGATCACACAAAGGGATGAGAAAGGGAGTGGATCCGAGAGCTCCTTTCTGCTTCTTAGGACTGAAAAAAAAAAGCTTTGTATTCAATTTCAATGTAGGAGCAAAGAACCCTTAATCAAGTGTCTGTTTGCAGGGCTGTGTTTGTCGGGAGCGACGCGTGGGCCCTTCCAGGAGCAGGAATGGGAGTGGGGCAGGACTGGAGCCACTTCCCCAGCCTGTAGGGACCTCTCTGCTCTCCTTTTCCACTGCCTTCAGCCCTTGGGAAGTGGCTCAGGTTGGTTCATGGCCAAGGAGAAACTGAGTCACGTGCAGGGAATTTCCTCACACTGGATGCGTGTGGGCACAGGGTAACTCGCCTTCAGAGAATCCCAGACTGGTTTGGGTTGGAAGGGACCTTAAAGCTCCTCCAGACCCACCCCCTTCCACTACCCCAGGGTGCTCCAATCCCCATCCAGCCTGGCCTTGGGCACTGCCAGGGACCCAGGGACAGCCACAGCTGCTCTGGGAATTCCATCCCAGCCCACCCTCATAGGGAACAATTCCTTCCCAATATCCCACTCAAACCTCCACTTTTCCAGTTTGAAGCCTGGAAAAGTGTCCTCCCCCGTGTCCTGTCACTACATCCCTTTTAAACAGTCACACTCCATCCTTCTTGGAGCTCCTTTAGCAGCCACAATTAAATCCCCCTGAGCTTTCTCCTCCCCTGGTTGAACAATCCCAATCTTCCCCCCCTGTATTCCCCCCATGCATTGCCTGGGACTTAATTCCATCTCCTGTTTGTCCAACAGTTCAGCTCCATAGACTTCATTTTATGCCTGTTTAAGTTAATTTTATAATTAGTGCAGAGCAGAGGCGTTTTGGCCGGGAGGTCGTTTGTAGCTGGAGCGAGCAGGGCAGCTCTGGGTCGTGTCTGATCCCAGGGGATGAGTGGATGCAGCAGTGCCCACATCCTCTGTTGGGTTGGTTGGAAGGGGAATGGTGACTTTCCATTAAAGCAAATTGGTACTACTCCTTCAATAAATACAGGCTGGATATGACCCAGGAGAAGAAATATCTCAGCAAACTATTTTTCCTTAAATTTCATCCCTAAATGTTCATCCAAATATCCAGCAGAGCAGTTACTGCTGAACAAATGAACTATGGAGCTGCATCAAGATCAACTTTTTTAGCAGGGAAATGTTTATTATGTAGTGTGATTTTATTTCTTTTTACTGATGGGAAAAAGAAAGTGTTCAAAATGAACATTTTTTTTTAAACTGATGAAAAAATCGATGTTAGGAAAATAAATGCTTCATTTTTCATTGGGTATGTCCCGGTTTTTTAACTTCCAGATTTCATTTTCAGCAATTTGAGTGTTCTTGCTTGTCATAAACCAGCTGGATCAGGCTCCCTGGCTGGTGTCAGTCTCTCCCTCTGCTCGGGGGTGATGTAGCAGCTCCAGAGCAGGACTTTCCAAGCTGCAGCAAGAAGAGAATGAGAAAACTTCAGCCCACTGCTGGAGCCCCAGGTCTTCTCCCCCTGAGCAAAGCAGCTTTTTGCATGGCCAGTCCCTGATTTTCCATCTGGGATCTATTTTGTGTTTCTTTACCTGAAGTTTGGAAAGGGGAGAGCCTCAGAGGCAATTTGGTTATTAGGTATTCCAAATCTGGCTGAAAATGGGGAAAACTGAATTAAACCTGGCAGAGAAGAGGGTGAGTGACTCCAGAGGCAGTGTCACCCCTGTGCTGAGGTTTGTGGTGCCCCTGGTCTGCGATTTTGGGGGAGCAGTGCCGTGTCGTGGGCACAGCCTTGCAGTGACAGCCAGGAAATTGTCTCTGCCTGGAAGCAGCAGCTGACCTTGCCCGTGGAAAGGGATTGGAACAACTTTAAACTCCTTTCCAACCCAAACTGGGATTCATGAACAGCACCAGCCTCTCCCTCTCTTCTCACACCCAGCCCCGAGCCTTGGCATCCTCTCTGCTCCCACTGGAGGGACAGAAAGTCCCCTGTCACCTGCACAAACCTGGCTGGGACCCAGCAGGACCACCCAGGATGGTCTGGTTGGCCACTGGTTTTCCTGTAGGTCTCATGAGCCTCCAGAGCAAACCTCCTCCCAGTGCCCAGCAGATCCTGCCTCTCCCCAGTCCCCTCTGCACTGGGATGCTCTGGTGTCTGAACACTCCCTGTGGTCTCTGCTCAAAGGGTGCATCAATCCCCCTGTGGCAGCTGAGGTTGTGCCCAGAGCTCGCAGCTCCTGTGACCAATCTTTGTCTCCTGCAGGTGGGATGAGGTGCAGAGAAACCCCCACCACCCTCAGCATCGCCTGGGCTCCATTTGTCTCAGCAAGAGAATGCTACTTTTCCTTTTCTCCTCAGCAAAATGCGTATTTGGATGGGATTAAATCTAACCCGCTTCAAATGGTGAATTCTGACTGGAATGCAAACAGTCCCTGCGGGCCCTGTGGCTGCAGGCAGCAGTGTGAGGATGGTGGCTGTGTTATGCCTCAAAAATATTTCCAATTGCAAAACAGAAGTGGGAAGAGAGGCCTTAAATGATGTGAAAATAAGACTGTTTGAATTAATGTGTCAGCCCTGATGGATGCTTGTGCTACCCAGGGTTTTGGAAGGGCTCTGACGGGTAAGATATTACCAGGTGAGATTTACCTACAGCCCATGACTTTTAGTCAGCAAAATCCGGGATGAAAACCCATCCTTCACTCCACACTGACTTCCCAAGAATATTGAATCAAGATAAAGACCTAAAGGTCCACATACACAAAGCTATTTTGGCATCCAAGTCCCATTCATTTTGACGCAAGTTTTGACATTTTCAGATGTTATCTTTAATTTAGTCAAGTAAAGGAGGGTTAGTCTTTATTCCCAGTTCTCTCAGTGCAGGAGTACAGGTCATTCCCAGTGTCTGGAACCAAAGGAAGGGAGTGAAAGTGGGTTTCACTCCCCCTTTCCAGGCTTCAATCCCCTCTCAGCTCTAGCCATTCTCTCCATAAACTTTTGGAAGTCATTAATGACTGGATTCTCCTTTATCCAGTGATGGAGCTGGGAAGGAAATTGGGATTTTTAATCCTGATGGTTTTACATCAGTGGAATTCTTTTCTTCCTCTAAACTCTTTGTGCAAACACACCCCAAAGCTCCAAGCCTTGGCAATGGCACAGCCAGAGGAGAGAAAGAAAGAGGAAAATGTGTCTGCACTGGGGAAAGAAAATCCTAAAAGAATAATGACAGAGGATGTTTTTTATTGCAGGGGAGGAAAAGCCCCTGAATTAAAATCTAGGCTGTGTTGTGTGCAGAGCCCTTCAGAGACTCAGATGAGTGTTTGCTGTTTGAACACACGGCAGTTAAGGCAGCACTTCCTCCTCAGCCAGAAAAATGAGGTTTTTTTGGGAACTTGCAGTATCTACACTCGGCCAGCCCCGGCAGCCCGAGCCCAGGGAGCTCCTCCGGCTGCAGCAGCCACAGCTCCTCCTCTGCCCATGCCCAGCTCCAGCTGCAAAAAAACCTGGATTCAAAGAAACCACGGGAAGGAGCAGCCTGTGTCCGGCCTTGTTTGAGGCCAAAATGAATTTCAAAGCAGCTCCCACTCGGCCAGCGTTGGCGGGGCGTGGGTGGAACGTGGGAGGCCGCGGGGTCGCGATCCCCGCCTGGATCCTCATCTTTCATCCTGCCGCCCATCCGGAGCGTATCAGAGCATTTTCCATGGAAATCAATAGCAACAGAGGCTTCTTCGTGGGCTTTAGAGCATCGAGGTTAAAAGTCAGCTGTGTACTTTTTGATTTTCTTCTTTAATTTTTCAGATTTTTTTTTTTTTTTAAGGAGGGTTTTTGATCGTTTGTATTTAAGATCTGAGGATGTTGCTTTCTTCTTGGTTTGAGTTTGCTGCCAGGTAGCTTTAAAGGCCTTCCTAAATAGGTGCTATTTTCTTGGCAGAGGAAGATTTAGCAGCACGTTGGAGCTGGAGTTGGATGCTGGAGGTGGAGGGGCAGCCCCATGTCTGTCTGTCTGTCCCTCTCAGCTGATCCAACTCTGACTTTTCCAGCCCCTCCCAATATTTCAAGAAGCAACATCTGCACATGGGACCCACAAGGATCATCAAAGTCCAGCTCCTGAGTTCTGGAGTGGTTAAACTGTGAGTTTCACCTCGTAAAGCACCCAGAGCAGTGTTGGGATTGGGATGTTGGGATGAGCCCAGCCTGGATTTGGGACCCTGGCAGCACAAGCAGCAGGGCTGAGGGCTGGGGTGGGCAGGGTAGTGCTGCCACCCCCAATCCCTCTCATCCATCCATCTATCCATCCATCCATCCATCCATCATCCATCATCCATCCATCCATCCCTCCCTCCCTCCCTTTCACCAGGGCAGGAGGCAGAAGCTCCTCAAATCTCTCAGTGTTGAGGTTTGATGGGAGAACTCTGTGGGACAAGATGAAAGCAGTGATACTTTTGTTAAATGTGGAAGTTGACAGAAATTTGCATTAACGTCTCCTTTCTGGACAGCAGGAGTCCGCATTTCTCCAGAACATTAAATTCTTATCTCTGTGAATGCAAATAGTTTCCCCTGACCACAGAGGAAATGAAAAAAGTTTCTCCATTATGTATTTATCTGTTTCAAGAAGCAGTTTTCTAAACAGAAGAGGGGAGCAGGAGGTTCCCTGTGTTACTCTGAGGCATGAGCTAAATCAGCATTTCAAACACGCCACTTCCTGCACTACAAAGTCCTTTTCCCTCACTGACATCTCCCTTTCTGTACCATAACTTCCATGGCCAGCAGCCCTTACCCATCACAAGCCCTTCCAAATAAATCAGTAATTGAGGCTATCACTGACAATGGAAATCCTGATCTTTGTGTTTGTCTTCTGCTTGTGAAATCTTCCAGACTGTGCTTCCCAGCATCCACCCACACAGGAAAACATCACTGCAAAACCAAAGCTGAGACTTCTGCACCATCACCTGGCTCCAGGGGCTGGAGCATTCTCCTCCCTCACAGACTCTTTCTACAGGTGGGACCGTGGCAATTCTGCTTTTCAGTGTTAAATCCAGTGGGCCTGAGCCAGTGCAGCAGATTTCTGCCTCCTTGGGTGAAGACTAAACTGCACGAGAGATTCTTGGTGGCCTTGCAGACTGCAGCTGGTGCAAGGAGGGTTTGGTGACCATCTCAGAGGAGCACAGCAGCAGCTGGAGGGCAGGTGATGTCACCTGGCTGCTCTGCCATAGAATCATTGGGGTTGGAAAAGACCTCCAAGATTATGGAGTCCAACCTTGGCATTGTCACCTCCACCTTGTCCTCACCCAGCCCCATCCAGTGCCACATCCAGTCCTTCCTTGGACACCTCCAGGGATGAGGACTCCAAACCTCCCTGGGCAGCTCCTTCCAGTGCCTGACAACCCTTTCCATGAAGAAATCCTTCCTGATGTCCAGGATGAATGGCTCATGCTCCTCAAAGGGTCCAGTTCATCCTTAGGTAACTTCCAGCTCAATCACGCCTGACTTTGCCTGCACAGAAATGCTGAGATTCCCTGGGAGCCCAGCCCTGCCTCATTTCTCCTGTCACGCCACCTTCCCCCTGCACAAGCCCACCGAGCTGTGCCTGCTTGGTTCTGCAGCTTTGCTGCCAAGACAGGGTCGGATTTCAGCGTGAGGGATGAGTGTGATTTGGGAGAAAGCCCAGCAGAACGTCACTTACCCTCTGCTAGGATCGATGAGGCTCTGCTCACAGAACAGTGCCAGGCTGCTGTGCTGGAGTGGCCCACGTGGCTTTGGGCTTGGGTGCCATGCCCAGGGCAGACCCAGACCCCAGGGTTGGCAGGAGAGGGGGGGTGAAGTGGTGGCAGCCCCCCAAGGCAGCACCCACAGCCTCTGTTTTGGGGTAACCCCTCTGAAATGTGCCCTTTTTGGTGGTTCTGTTGGAAAGCTCCTCTCTGAGCATCAGGATTTGGCCCCATCAGCCAGTTCTTCTCCCAGCACTGAAGCTGTTCCACATCCTTGTTTGGCATCCAACAAAAATGGGTCCTGTCCTCAACTCCCTGACAGGAGGGGACAGCCGGGGGAGGGCTCTGCTCCCAGGGAACAGGGACAGGAGGAGAGGGAACGGCCTCAGGCTGGGCCAGGGGAGGGCAGGGTGGACATCAGGAGGAATTTCTCCATGGAAAGAGTGGTCAGACCTTGGAACTGCCGAGGGAGGTTGGGAGTGCCCGTCCCTGGGGGTGTCCAAGGAAGGGCTGGAGGTGGCACTGAGTGCTCTGGGCTGGTGACAAGGTGGGGATCAAGCACAGCTGAGACTGGATGCTCTTGGAGGTCTTTTCCAACATCAATGATTTTGTGATTCTGTGATTACTGATCAGACCCACTCCTTGCCAAAATATTGAACAAGCAGGATCAAGAGTTAAAGCAAAAAATTATTTCAGGGAAGTGGAAGCCACAAAATAAACCAGTGCTAATGTATTATTAATATATTCACATCAGCATTAACAGCAACTCAGAGTTTTGTAGCTGGTTGAGTAAAAATGCTACAGCTTTATGTATTAATAAGTGTGGCAATATTAATGCCACTTGCTGTGATAAATAACATTGGTGATAACATTGATAATAGCCCTGCATCTCCAGGGGTGTTTAAAAATCCTGCTGCCTGCACTTTTTGGCCAGCCAGAACCCCCTTCCCATCACTGATGGGTCTCCCCTTGCAGAGCTCACTCCAAGCAGCCCCTCCATGCTCACAGCACCTCTGCTGCTGGATTTCCTGGGTAATTCCCACACTTCCAGCCAGGATTCCAGCCCTCCGTGGTTTTGCAGTTCTTTATTCCATGTCCCTGCAGGGGATGGCTGCTGACAGAGGCTGAAGGAGGGGACAGAAAGAGGCACCTGTATCCTGTGGAGCCCATCCGGGAGTTTCAGACTGGCAGGACAGAGGGGTGTGATGGAGTCAGCCTTTCCAGCTGATTTCCAGCTGATTTCCAGCTGATTTCAGCTCAGAGCTCTAACCATGGGTATGAAATGAGGCTGCTGCAGGGGGAAATTTCTCTGCTGTGCTCACAGGCTTGGTGGGCATTGGCTGTGGAGTATCCAGGGAAGGTGTGGGGAAAGCTCTTGGGAAAAGAGGGATGGAGAACCACACAAAATCCCACCAAAGGGGTTTGGAATGGAGCTGTCAAGGTCCCAGGTTGGTGTGGAGGTGCATTCTGTGTGGTTCAGCCCCGTGCCAGTGCTGCCTGCTGAGCTCTTGGGGCTGTGCAGAGAAGGAGCCGAGCTGCCAGGGCCGGAGGATCCGGTGTCTGAGCAGGTGAGAGGGGCTGGATTTGCCACAGGGATCCCGTTCTGGAAATGGAGCCAATCCCAGGGGTCAGGGCAGTGCTGTACCAGGGAGTACAGGCTGGTGACAAGGGGCTGAGGTGTCTTTGGAGGGGTTTTGGTCTCAGGGACAGAGCAGGCACTGAGAGAGCAGGGATTGGAGAGGCAGGATCGCCCTGCCCAGCAGCACCAGGTCCTGCCCACTGCTCCTGCCTGGCTGCAGTCCCCAGAGCGTGGGGCTGTAAAATTAAACTGAAAATTAAACTTTATCCCTTGGCTTGAATCCTCCCCTGGCCTGTGCTGGGCTTTGCTGCTGGGCACTGACCATCAGACTCTGGGCACTGACCAGCAGAACTCTGGATCACTGACCAGCAGAACTCTGGGCACTGACCAGCAGAACTCTGAGCACTGACCAGCAGAACTCTGGGCACTGACCAGCAGAACTCTGAGCACTGACCAGCAGAACTCTGAGCACTGACCAGCAGAACTCTGGAGCACTGACCAGCAGAACTCTGAGCACTGACCATCAGGCTGACTTGCCCGTGGTCGCTGCTTTACAGCCAGACCTCCAGCCTGGCCCTCTTTTTCCGTGATTTTGAATCTCTGTGAGCCTGCAGGCTCCTTGCTGCTGTTTTTCTCCCCTAATTGGCTCCGAGGTGTGTGTGGATGTGCATGTGCCTGCCTCCCTCATCAGCAGCACCCCTGGCACTCACAGGAGTAATTAGAACATCTAAATCTTCCCTGGGTGTCAGCCAGGTCCGCTGGAATGAGCGCTGGTTGCTGCAGATGTGCAGGATCCCACCCCAAATCCCGGGAACTGCAGCCACTCCTGGATTTTCCTGTGGGAATTCTCACCTTCAGCCCCAGCTCCTTCCTACTCCCACTCCTGGGGGTTTTGTTGGCTCAGGGAGGATTCTGGGGGTTTGCATCCCACTGGAACCCAAGAGCTGAGCAAACCGAGGCCCTGGGTTGGGTGTTGGATCCGCAGGGAATCATTCCCTGCTCCTCCTGCCCTGGCCCCACCTGGGCTCAGGAGCACGGGGGGGTGTTTGGGGTACCCTGAGCCCTGTCCTGGGGTGCAGCAGTGACCCCTCAAAAGAGCCCTGAACCCCCCAAGGAGACACATAATGGCTGTGTGTATAAATATACGTATTTGTTGTATATGAAGACCAAATACTCTGTGATAAAATATCAAAATACTCAAATATTTATATAGAAATATAGGTATAAAACATATAATATAAAATGTATTGTATAAAAATATATTATTAAGTACATATAGTGTGCATAAGTATGTTATCAAATGACTGTATTGATAAATATTTAAATTAAATATTAAATAATTGTATTAAATAACTGTTCTATTATTAAATAACTGTATTATTAAATAACTATATATAAACTATAAATAAACTATATAACTGTAAGTAAACTATATAAATATAATACATAAATATATACAATTTATAGGTACATTATATTTTATTTATACCTGTATATGTCTATTTATATATTTATATATATAGTTTACATGTTACTTTGTATGATGTAGAAATATTTAATATCTAGAGATACAATGTTTTATATATTATTTACATATACTTACACGTAAAAACATCTGTAAAATATATAAAATAAATCTAACAGGAGGCTGAGGATTGAGGGTTGACCCTCATTAATTTCATGTTCAGTGAGGGAAGGCAGTGGTCACTCACCCATTTCCTCCTCATTTAGGGTAAGTGGGGTCAAGAAATGCAGAATTTTTTTTTCTGAAGTCTTCCTTTTCCCCTCCCAGCCCAGCTGGCACATGGAGACCAACTCCACATTTTATGTGTCCAGCTCCAGTGCTTGCCTTTCATGTTTTCTCAGTCTTTCCTTGAGGATGCTGGGGCTCTCTCACCATTCCCAATTAAAAAAAAAATATAAAATAAAAGCCAGGGAAGTAACTTTGCTAATGACTTTGACTGGAATCATTAAGGACATCTCAGCACCATGGCTGCTCTTTTCCGCTTTCAGCAGCGATATTGATTGCTGGTTTAATTTAAATCTTGGACAAAATCCTTCATTTTTCTCTGGGCTTACCACAGGAACTGATCCCTGCTCCCCAGTGGAGGAGCAGGAGAGGGGGGAAGAGGGGGTGGGCGATTCCCCCGGCTCTGAGCAGGGAGGGGGCAGCTCTGGGGTGTCAAGGACTCACTTTGGGAGCACTGAAAAATGAGGAATTGAGGGGAAACTGCTTGAAAATGCATCCAAGAGGAAGCCAGGGTGGCATTTTCAGAGGGGAGGTCTCGTGCTCCGGGTTCTCTCCACTCTCATTATATATTTTCCAATTGCTCTTATAGATGCCTCAAAGGTTAATGTATGTTTGTGATGAGTGCACTTTGGATAAATGTTAATTAGCCGGGGTGCAATTCAAGGGATTCTTCCCTCGGAAATAAATGCTTTTTCTGTATTTTTAGCCACTCTTTTATCAGTACTTATCCAGGAGATGAGAGGAAAGGCTGGGGGCTGCAGCTCACCCCCGGAGCAGCAGAGTTTGGGTGGTTGGGTGTCATATTTAGCCCTTTTTTGATCAGAGATGGGGTAACTGAGAGGTGTTTTTAAAATCTCGTGAGTTCTGTGCCAGGAATGAAAAATGGACGAGACTCTCGGTTTCTCTGTCTGCGCTCTGTTGTTCATTTTTCTCTTATCAGAAGTCTGGTGCAAAAGAGCAGAAAGCAAGGCACAAAATGGAGCTCAGACACACAGAACCAAGGTCTTTTAAGGGTATTTTGCCCAATTAACTTCTAAAATGTACTTTGTTTCTTTTATTTTTTTTAATTAAAAAGAGTTATCAATAAGTCTTGATTGTTAACTCTTGAGAGTACCAATAACTCTTATTAATCTATTGACATAACACCCACACTGAGGCTTTCTCTAACCAATAACTTTGTGCCACCAACACTACAGAAGATGGAGTAGAAGAAGAACAAGAAGGAGATGAGACAACGCCCAAAATCCTCCATCTTGCCTCCTATCCACCCTCATAATAAATTCTAAAACCCTGAATTTCTCCCCCTGTGATAAGCTGCATTACTACACACCGCTATCGAGTTCATACCCTTGTGGATTCCAACTCATCCCAAAGCCTTGGGAACTTTCTCCAGGGACACAAATTAAAAGCAGAGTTCCTTTGAGAGTCAGGGCTTCTCGAGACAGGCAGAGAAGGATTCTCTGTGCCCTGGACTCCACCAGGAAGGGAGATTTCCCAGCTCCCATTAGTTGCTGATAATTCCTTTGAGAGTAGAGGCTTCATCTCAGGATTTCACAGAGAAGCGTCGCCCTTCCAGCGAGTTCCCAGTGATGTCCCCTTCCCCAGCATCCCGAAATTCCAGAGCCCCAGAGCAGGGCTGCAGCTCCCAGGGCTTCTCCTCCAACCCCAAGGGGACCAGGCTGGCCCTGGCAGCCACACCCCTGCTGGGACAAGGGGGTGTCTCGAGCCTCCCCCCCGCCTCAGCTGCTGCATCTTCACAACATGAAGGTCAATTGAATTCATTACAGAGTAAAAAATTAAGTTCTCTGATTGATTGAAGGTTCCTCTTTAACACTTCGAGTAAATGTGTTGGTTTCACTTGATGGAAAGCTTTAAAGGTCTATTATAAAACACCCTTTTTATACGAGAAGGGATTTTTTTACATCATTTTTCTTTCCCTTAATTTTTGTGGGACATAATTATCCTTTTCCCCCTCACCTCCTTTTCTTTTTAATCGATTTTTTTTTCTTCTTTTCCCTCCCCAGTGCAAAGCAAGGAGCCTTACTTAAAGGGGCACAGGCACAAAACCCAGTGGTATGATAGATACCATGGGTGGAAAATGAGATAGATCCATCCATCTCAAACTTTCTGTGGCTCCCATCAGTCACTGATTTAAGTTTTCAGGGTGAGGAAAGCTGGAGGACACAACATGGGAGGTTCAATGCATTTTCTCCATGCTCATCCAGGAAGGGAGATGATGTGGGGATCCCTGGGGGGGACTGCTTTTCACCTTCGTCCCTGGAAAAAATTGCCAAAACCTTGGGATGAGTTAGAGCACACAGGTAGTGATATGTAGTAGTGGTAGTGTATCACAGAATGTATCACAGAGTGAAGAATTCAGGGTTTTAGGATTTTAATATGAGAGTGAATAGGACACAAGATGGAGGATTTTGGGTCTTGACCCTTCTTCCTTCTTGTCCCTCTTCAGCTCCATTTTCTGTAGTACTTGTGGTAGAAAATGATTGGTTAGTGTGAGTAGTAATGTGGAAGTTATGTGAATAGATTAGTAGAAGTTAGANCCATTTTGTGCCTCGCTTCTCGCACGCTGAGTCTGGTGTGCAGACGGGGCTGAACTTAAGGTAAGAACAAACAAAACCCTGAACACCAAGAGAAAGAGAGTCCTGCTCGTTCTTCATCCCTGGAACAGAGCTTAGCAGTGGAACCCCCTCCAAAGGGCCCAGGAGGTTGGGTTCCCACTCTTGTTGCGACCAAAAAAGATCAACAATCTGTTCTGCATCTCTCTCCAATATTTGGGTTGCAGTGACCTTTCAAACAAGAGTTTGGCAAAGAGGGGCGACGTGCCAGGGCTCAGCGCTCAGCACGGCCCAGGGAACTCGGCAGGACAACGTGCTTAATTCCCATATTAAGGAAAAAAACTCCTGGTGTCTATTGGTGCCCCGGGGATGGTCACCACAGACCTCCCTGTCTGACGAGGTGCCAGCCCTCGTGCAGTGTGAGTAATGCTCTTTGTCAGCTCCCATAAAGCCTGAAATCTATCACCAGCCCTTTCCTCCAAAGGTTTGGTTACCGAGAAAAGTAATTACAATTTGTCCTTAATTTCAGAAGTGTGCCTGGAAAACTGGCTGGGAAGAGGCTGAGGAGGAGGGGGCTGGTCCAGGGCAGTCACAGCCTCCTGCCACATCCAGGTGACTGAGCAGCCACCTCGGGGCTGGAAAATTGAGTAGGGGAGGTGACAACGGGCAGCTGGGGAGGTGGCGGCCCTCGAGCAGGTCCTGTGACATCCATGCTGCAGCTCCTGGTCCTTTGGCAGCTCCTGGCCATGCTGAGGAGGGGAGTCACCCCTGTGAGTGTCCCCACAAGTCCCTGCCCTGGCCAGCTGGGCCTCTGGGCTGATGGATTGCACAGAATCTGTTTTTCGAGCCCAGTTGTTCAGTGGAAGGGGAAAAGCTCTCCTTCTGCCTCTGGATCTGATGGGATGAGACATGTGACGGGGAAGATGAATTGAGGGCTGCATCTGAAGTGCCAGATACATAATCCATCCTAAATAGGCTTCATTAGTGCTAACAATTAAAGTTACCATTGTGGATTGGATACGTTTTCTATTAACTTTGCCCTTGTCTGCAGCTCGGACTCACCTCGCAATAATGAGCTGTGTCACTTCTGATCTATTTCTCATAATAGCTCCTTTCTCCTCTAAATCTGGGCAAAATATGATTTATAGGCAGGGCTGTCGTCTGGGTGTCAGGCACAAGGGGTAAATGTGGGCTGCAGCTCACAGCCCTGGCTGGCTCTGTGTGGGGAGCAAAAACCCTCCTGGGGCTGGGATTTGGGGTGATGTCCGTGCCTCAGGGGTCATCAGGACAGAGGGGAAGAGCCTTCCTCACCCTGCTGGAATAAAAGGAGTGACACTGTCTTAGGATTGAGCCCCAAACCCCCTGGCAAGGGCCCACCTGCCATGGATGTGGCTCCCCATCCCCTTGGAGGAGCTCAATCCCAACAGGCAGCAGATGTTCCAGCAGCCACGTTTCCCAGGACAGATGGTTTTTTGGGATCACACTGCATCTCCACATCCCCTTCTTTGCCTCAGCTCTGAGGAGGTGTGCCTGGCTCTGTCACTGGCACAGAGTGCCCTGCCATGGAGCTGTGGTGCAGCTCCAGGGACTGAGGCTGGAGCTGTTCTCTGGCTTGGCCAAAGCTGTGGGCAGCAGGAGGGTTGGAAACCTGCCCTGTCCCTCCACATCCAAATCTCCTTTGTCTCAGTCGAGCTCCAAACCTCTGCCAAATGGAGAACAACAGCAAAAGCTCTCCTGACAAACACATCCCCTTCCTTTGAGGCTGACTGTCACCTCATTATATCAGCAGTGAGGGAGGGAGGAAACCGGCAGGTAACCCTCTGCAAGGTGTTTTGGTGATAAATTGAGAGTGCCTGGTGTAAAGCTGTAGCATATTAAACATGATTGTGGGTGGGTAAAGCAGAAGGCAGCAGTGACCTGACCCTTTCCTCCAGGGCTGTTCAGAGGAGCATGCTCAGCCTGGGCATCTTTGATTTTAAATAATTATTGGTTTTGTTTGATGTGAACCCTGTGTTCCACACAAGCAGACCCAGGAGAAGTTCCCACTTAAGGTTTTTGTCACGTTTCCCACCCCAGAGCCATTCCAAATCCTGGCTCAGCAGCACAGGTGGGATGTGCAGGATTGGCTCATCCTGCCCACTCCTCTGTCCCTGCAGGGCTTGGATCCCCAGCAGGGTCATTTGGAGAAAAAAAACCATCCAGGATAGAAAAAAACCCCCAAGGAGTTCTGACAAACAAGATCCATCAGCCCAAGTTAAACAGCCTGCAACGCTTGGGGACCTTTCCTGATAATTAAAAGCAACGTGATGGCTCTGTGCTGGTGAGAATTTATTCTGTCACTTGGCCTCAAAGAAGCCTCCGTGCCAGGAAGTGTCACCCGTGGGTGTCAGGGCTGTCACCGAGGCTCTGCTGCGGCTCTTGGTGGATGTGGCCCTCATATCACAGCTGGATGAGCAGGCAGGGCTGGATCTTGTCACCCTCTGCTGTGACCCTGTCCCCCTGTCCCTCCCTGCTGGCCCTTCCCGAGCAGTGACCCCCACACTGGGGCTGTGTTGGAAGAGTTCACATCCGTCCCAAGAAAACACTTCCCACCAGCCAGGCAGCATCGCTGCCAGCAGGCAGTTGCCATGGCAATGAGAGTCTGCAATGGCCCTGGCAGACAATTTTTTAAAAATATATTTATGAAAAAATATATTTATTATTATAAATAT
>VWZP01008330.1:36075-61980 GCA_013396995.1 Dicaeum eximium | reverse complement strand
GATAAAAAGGAGGAAATTGGGATAAAAAGGAGGCTGCGTCCTCCAAAAATTTGAGAGACCCCAGGAAAATGCCCCATGGCCTCTCCCTTTTTTCGAATAAAGTAAAAGGGACTCCTCTGTCTCCTTTTTGGACACAAACCTCTGGTGTTTGTGCATTAATTTTCCTGACAAGCAGAACAGCCCAGAGAATTGTGGAATATCCCCCTGGAAGAGACCCCCAAGGGTCACCCAGTGCAGCTCCTGGCCCTGCACAGACCCCCCAACAATCCCACCCTGGCTCTAAAGCGTTCTCCAAGCGCTCCTGGAGCTCTGGCAGCCTCAGGGCTGTGACCACCGTGCTGGGATAAATTTGCCAAGCCGGGGCCTTGCTGCCACCAGGATTCTCCTGCTGATTTCAGCTCTCACCTCTTCCTCTTGCAGCTTCTTGCAGCTCAAACCCACTGCTGCCATCACATTCCCTGGGCTGTTTTCCCTGTGTCCCTGCTCAGTGACTCCAGCAGCATTGCCACTGCTCCTTTTCCCCCTCCATCCCTATTTGGTGGCTGAGAAGGAGCAGACAGCCTGGGAGAGGGTAAATTGGACATCAAATAAATGCATTTTCTCGGTTCTTTTTTCCTCTCTTTTCTCCAGACCATCCTGCCCTGAAAACTATTTTCCCGGAGTTCTCATTCTTGACCCCTAGAGCTCCAGAGATGTTACCTAAACTAAATAGCTTTGCTTTTCATGCTCCAGCAAAATCTCTCTCACTTCCAGCACAACCCATCTCCTCCTGGCCACAGAGAAACAGTTACAGCAGCAAAAGGCTTCTACACTCATAATTACAAGTCCTTGTGATGCACCAGTGGGCTGAGAGAGAATCTGTGCAAAGAAATTTGGATTTGGGGATTATAGAGGGGGTTTTTTTGTTTTTATTAATTTTTCTCAGCCTTTTCCCAAGAGGAAAAAAAACCCCAGGGGTGGTTTCAAAGCAGATTTCTTATTGGCAGGGGGCTGTTTTAGTGGTGTCAAAGCCCAGCTGGCTCCATCAGCATTTTCAGGAGGGATTGAGGGCTCCAGCTCCCCAGCACTGCGCAGGGGAGGTTTTCTGGGAAGCTCAAACCTCATCCTTGGCCTGAGAGCGGGAGCTGAGTGGCTGCCAGGGGGGAGCAGAGCCTGAGCAAGTGAGTGGGACCTGGGGGACAGGGATGTGGCAGCCACCTGGAGGGGTGGGCAGCAGAGTGGGGCCCAGGAGTGAACAGCACAGTGCTGGGAATGCCAGCAGCCAGCACTTCATTCTCCTCCAGGGCAGGCAGGAGCATCAGGAGCAGCAGAGAATGGGGCTGAGCTGTAACCTGCCTTGTTAGAAAGCAGAAAGTCTCTCACAAATGGATTTCCAATTTCCCATCCAGCTGCTTAGCCGAGACAGATTTCTTGCTTTTATAATTACTTTTTGGGTAGTTACAGGATCTGGTATCCAGGCAACTTGATGCCTCTTAAATCCTCTTGTAAATCTGTTTTTTTCTGTTGATTTCTAGGGCTTGGGGAAACATCCACCAATCCCTTAAGGCAGACACAACTTTCTCCATGGCTGTTTCTCTTCCCCAAAGTTGGCTGGGTGGGCACCAAGCTGTGTCAGATTTTGGAGGGTTCAGATCCATAATGCAGCAGCTCCTACAGGCCCTATGTGGCAGCTCTTGGTCTCATTTCCAACAAAATAGTGGCCAAAAAATGGCTTCAATCCATCTTGGCTTCCCAACAGCATCCCCAGGCAGCGATGTCCTCCCATGGCTTGAGTCCGTCCCTGCTCTGTGGGTCCTTCAGGGATGCGCTCAGGACCTCTTCATTTTGGGGGTGTTCGTGCCCATCTGGGTCAGGGCAGGTTGGAGATGCTTTAATTAAAGCACAGGCACAGTTAATCACTCCGGGCTGTCCCTCAGGGGCCGGGGCAGGAGCGGGGCTGGCGCTCACCCAGGCGCATCCCCGGCAGGGCAGGGCAGGGCAGGACTGCACAGGGAGCGAGCTCCAGCCTTGCCCTCCTCCCTCTCACCTGCACTTCCAGGGACAAGGAGGGAGGAGGGGAGCAGGGATGGCACATGCTGCTGCTCCAGGCCCCAACAGGCTCCTCATTACCATGCAGAGAGCACGGGGAAGTCGAGTCACCCCACAAAGGTCGCGCATCAACAGCGCTCCGAGGCTCTGACCTCTGGTGGGGGACGTGTAATTTAATTAACTTCTGCTTTGCTGTTCACCTGCTGGAGTCATCTGCATGTGGGTCACATCCTGGGGGCTGCTGGTCCCTCTGTGCTGGCAGCAATGTCCCTCTGTCCCTCTCCCCTCCATGGGCTGGGTGTCCTTCAGCACAGAGGCAGCACTTGGGCTCGGAGCTGTCGCTTGTGGTCGTGGTGGCAACAATTAGGCCATCAGTCAATAAACTAATACTCTCATTTACAGTCATTAGGGACTGCAGATCCAAGCATCTGCTTCTGCTAATGAGTTTAAAAGTTGGCTAAATATGGCAGACCTGCTCTCGCAGAGAAGGAAGCAACAGGAGCTCGATGTGGAATTGGACTCTGGTGAACATGACATCAATTTTAATTAGCAGGCATCTACAGCTTCCCAACCAAACCAAAATAAGCGGTGAAGGGAGAGTGCTGGAGGCTGCTCATGGCTCGTTTTGGGGTCCCAGGGGGCTCTGCCAGGGGGAGTGAGCCCCAAGGGTGCCCTCCAGGCAGCAGCCCAGCTTGTGCTCAGCGCTCCCTGGGCTGCGAGCGCAGCACTGCTCTGCTGTCACACAGATCTTTTAATCTGGTGAGGAATCATTCATTTCCACCTCCAGGCCTAACACAGGCTGCCAGGGGGATGCTGGAGTTTGAAAAGCCCTATCATAGATCTGCTGTAGCTCAGAGAGAAGGGAAAAAGCTTTTCCTCTAAATGACTGTAAATGTTTTTCGCTCGGAGATGCCGGCTCACAGGGGGCTGGCGATTTCTGAGCTGGTGTTCGGCCTCACTGATGGAGACTTCCATCACCTGTCAGCTCCCAAGGCCACCATGGAGTGTTTGTGGGGGGAAGCAGCAGCCTCTTCACTCAACACCTCTCAGACTGGGTGGTGGGATTGCCCCGTGTCCTGCCCGTGAAGCTTTAAACCTGGGTATGTTTTCTGGGATCTCGCCAGGCAGGGAACAAAACCCTCCTCAGAGCTCAACCCATCATCCTCTCCGAGCAGCACCACTCTTTTCCCAATCGATCCATTCTTGCAGAACACCAGACATCATGTTTTTCCGGAATCTCGTGTTCCCCAGTGTGGGTTAAAAGCAGCAGCTAAAAGGAACCATTTGAAAAGTTCTTTTCCCTTTTCTCGCACGCTGTTCAGCGAGGCAGATTGAGGCATTACCAGCAGTCAGGGATGTTTTAAGGCATGGCCTGCTCAAGATAAAAGCAAGGTCCACACGCAGGACTTGGCTCTCAGTGATGATTTTCTCTCCCTGGCTGCCACGTTGTGCTCCCACATCGCTGCCTCACCTTGCACCCACTCCCAGCCGTGGGATCAGGACCAGCTTATGGACAGCCCAGTGCTGAGAGCAGTTTTATTTTAGCTCCTCAGAGGAAGTTCTGATGAGTTTAAAGAGGAAAAAAACTCATCTGATTTATTTAGGTGGGTTTTTTTTCAATACCTACAAGAATCCACTGCCTCAGAAATGTTCATTATGAGTGAGGGTAACTGTGGCACAGAGCAGGTGTCTTGCCATGGGTGAGCACAGCTGGTGGGTGCAGCAGCTGCAGGGATTTGTACTGTCAGGAAAATTAATCCACAAACATCAGAGGTTTGTGTCCAAAAAGGAGACAGAGGAGTCCCTTTTACTTTATTCGAATAAAGGGAGAAGCCATGGGGCATTTTCCTGGGGTCTCTCAAATTTTTAGATGACGCAGCCTCCTTTTATCCAAATTTCCTCCTTTTTATCCCAGTTTCCCAGCCGCATTTCCCTTCTCTCTTTCCGCATTTGCTGAGGTACTTGAGAGGCACAGACTGCCCAGAATGCCTGATCCCCTCTAATGTATAACCCCACTTCTTAATTTTCAATTCTCATGGAATTTTTAGGGTTTTTCCCCATTGTTCCTTTCATCTTCCAACATCCAGTTTCATTTATCAGCAAACCTACAGTTTGTTTGTAAAGGCAAATATCTTTTCCCATTCATCAATCAGTGGAATCCTTCCCATTGTTT
The DNA here is from genome assembly GCA_013396995.1 of Dicaeum eximium. Lineage (NCBI taxonomy): Eukaryota > Metazoa > Chordata > Aves > Passeriformes > Dicaeidae > Dicaeum > Dicaeum eximium. Next base: position 57,779 of record VWZP01008330.1, on the reverse strand, counting down.
CTTTTATCCCTCAGTGCTGGTTCTGTCTACCAGCAGCCCCAGGGTTTGTTTGTAAAGACAAGTCCGTCATTCCTCTGAGTATGAATTGCTTGGAAAGGTCACATTTGGTGGCTTTCCAGGCAGGGACCCCCAAAGAGCATCCTTGAAAGGGTGACTCACTGAGAAGTGGCTCAGGGAGGCTGGAAAAGGAGAAAACCTCTCCCTCTGGAAGAAGAGCTCGGCAGACACTGAGCATGGCAGAGTTTGGTGAGGAGAGCAGTGACCAAGAGGCTGCTCAGGCTCTGCTTGGGGAGCCCAGTGAGAAGCTGGACGTGCAGGAAGATGTGTCTGCTCCAGCTGGGGCTGGAATTTTGGGGGCTGTTGGTCAGCAGAGCCACTCCTGAGTGCTGGTGGAAGCCAGGGAATGCAGCAGCAGCAGTGGGAGCTGGGGAGCAGCAGCACAAGCCCTGCAGCTCACTTGAGGAAGATGGAATGCTGCTTCTGTAGCCAATGCTCTTGATGCTCTTTTTAATACATATATTAAAAGGGTGCTAATAAGCAAATCCGTCAGTTATGCAAATGAGTGGCAATTGCATCTTGAAGAGCATCCCACAGTTTAATTACATCATAATTGCAATGTAACACTTTAATTACCATATGCATCACGAAATCATGAGCACTGTTTCTAATCTCTTCACTAATATTTCAAATCAAACAGATTGCACAGGGCCTGGTGTCGTGCTGCCATCCTGCACAGGGAAACTGATGCCTCAGAGTGGTACCTAAAACAGAGGCTAGACAAGATTAAGAGAATAAAATTGGATATTTATTAAAGGCCTTCAATAGATACACCTTGGGCAGTCAAAAGCCTCTGAGGGGCTGCGCCCAAGGTGGACAACAGTAATGAGTTTTTCATACAGGTATAAGTTTGGTCCATTTATATATCAGGGGTTAATCCTCCACTTATTACCTTAGTTTTACCTTATTATTACCTTAGTTTCAGGTAATGAAGTAATTTACTGCAAATTTGCCCCCTCTAATTCACTCTTGTTTATATCTCTTGGGTCCTGACATAGTAAGATGTCCCTGAGCTTCAGGCCTACATAAAATCTAAACCTAAGGCATTAAAAAAAGGGATTCATCCCATCCCCTGCAGGATGGAGGCTGGGAAGGGCTTCTCTGTGTCCCTGCCTGGCCGTGCTGGGAGCAGATGGCTGCACGAGCATTCTTGGCCAGCGTCTCCAACCATGTTCCACTGTCAGGGACGTGCTGGAGCCGTGTGCCTGCGCTCCTGGGAGCCACGCTGGGCACTGCTCCAGGATTTAACCCTGGACCCCCTCACTCTCCACCCCTGCCCAGTTTGGGGTGATCTCACCGGCCAGGTGAGGAGGCTGCTTGCATGAAGAGGTGAAGATTTGCAATTGGCTGTTTTGGAAGAAGTGATTTGATGAAAAAGCTGCCTGTGATCCTCCTTTCCCCACCCAGCATAGAAAAATGAATTTGCCATTCTCCCTCTCGCCCCAGAGAGGGAAACAATAAAACTTTCTGGGGCAGAGCTTTAGCTGGAGGCCTGGGAATTAGATTTAAACCAGTTGATTTCATAAATCTTCCCAGTTTGCACTCTTTACTTTTCCTCCCATCCGGCTTCTTTCCTTCCCCCATAAAGCCACATCTAATAAGTGACTTAAGTAACAGATTGGCTTAAAAAGGGACTAAAATCCGCATCTGGGGACTAAGAGGTGAATGTTTTTAAGCAGATGTGGGTGTGATGGAGTGATGGATCAGAAGAGGAGCGTGCTGGGCAGGTGAGTCCCTCCTGTCCATGGCAGGGTCTCAGCTCTGCTGGGCAGGGGCTGGGGGCTCCCTGCTGGCCCCAGCTCTCCTGGCACACAGAGCAGGGCCAGAGTCTCCTCCCAGCCCTTCCCAGCACTGCTGCTCCTGCTGCAGGTTGCACATTTGCCTTGCCGCGAGCTGGCAGTGATTTAAAATCATCCTGCGCTAATCCACATAAATTCTTTTAATCGTGGATTTAATCTTCTAAGCGTGCGGTAATTAAATTACACACCAGTCAGAGGCACATCACCGAAAGGTGTGAGTTTACAGGCCCGTGGGCAGGGCTCCAGGACAGCCCATGGCCAGGACAATCAGGCATTTGATTACTCCACTGTTCCATTGTCACTGGTTTTTCCCTTTTTGTCTCTTTTTCCCAAGCCGTTTCGGTTGGAAAAGAATCGAGTCCGATCTGTGCCTGATCCTCACCTGAGTGCCACATCCAGCCCTTCCTTGGACACTTCCAGGGACGGGCACTCCGAACCTCCCTGAGCAGTTCCAATGCCTGACAGCCCTTTCCATGAAGAAATTCCTCCTGGTGTCCAGCCTGAGCTCCCCTGGCACAGCCTGAGGCCATTTCCCCTTGCCCAGTGTGACAAGGAGGAGCAGGAGAGGAGAAGATCCAGCCCCAGAAGGAGCTGATGGCCAGGACAGGGCAATCCAAGTGCTGGAATATTCCTGGAGAGCGGGAGGAGACCTGGAGGAGAGCACTCCCGAGCTCCCTGAGCAGAACGCTTTGATGGGCTGGTGTTAATGGAGGGAAACACCGTGACACCAGAAGCACATTAACAAATTAAACTTTGGTGCTGGGAAAGGGAAAGTCTCGGTGAACTACGAGGTAGGGAGATGACTGACTTCGGGAACGTGACAATTACTGTACTTAACATTTTTTTTAAACATTAAGAGCCAAATAGGAGCATATATTTAATTCATTAAACCAGTCTGAAGTGGCTCCCTCCATCCCAGAGCAGTTAATCGGTGCTCAGTGTCTCCTAATGAAGGGGTCCCTGTAAGGTCAGCCCGACACTCGTTAGCTAATCGGAGACTTATTTGTTTTGCAAATTGCTCTCCCATTTTGAACCACCGCGCAGCAATTTCCGTGGCGGGGATTCAGGAGAGAGTTCACGGGGCTGGGTTTTGAAGCCCTCGATCTGTCACTGGGAGGAGGATAAAAATAGCCTGGGAAAGAGAAGGAGCGGGATGCTGGGTTTGTTCCAGGCATCCCAGCCCCGTCTCCCACGTCGGGACTGAGGGCTGGCTGGAAGGCTGGGTGGGCAGTGGCACCACCCTGCACATGCCAGGGGACTGGGGACATTCTGTGACACTGCAAACTCCTCACCATGCCTGGCTGGGCAGCGCTGCCCTGCCCTTTCCATCCTCCTCTGAGGTCCATGGGAGACCTTGTGTGGTCCATGGGGGTCCTGCCCGTGTCCTCTGCCCAGACACCTGCACCCTTAGATGCCCAGGAGCAGGGGGGTGTGCACAGAAGGATGTTCCCAGGGATGGCACTGTCCCTGCTCGGTGTGGCTGAGGTGGCTCTGTGGGAGCGGGGCTGTTCTGGGCAGGGACACAGAGCACAGTGGGGATTTCTGGATAGAGGGTGAGCAGTGGGGACACCCACAGAAGGGAACACAAAGCCTGAATTAGCTGTTTAAACCCTCTTCCTTCTCCCCTGGAGTCTGGCTGCTGTCCTGGAGCACAACAGGTCCACCTCGACTGGGAGTTCGTGTTTATCTCCAAAGGAGGAAGCATCTCCCACCCTTTTCCATGGATGAAGGCCCTCCTCCTCCTCTTCCATTCAGATTTGTTTTACAGACGTGCCCGTGGGAACAGCTGGCTGACACGATGTCCCTTTGCATCCCAAACCAGCTCCATTCCTGTGACACTCAGGCCACAGCTCCTCGTCCCCTCCTCACCCTCCAGGCCTGGAGGGGGTGAGGAGTGACAGGGAGGAAGGCCTGCATTTTGTGTTTGAGGTCCAAAAGCAGAGTGATGTGTAAATTGGGGCTGTCAGCCCTTCCTCCCCGGCCCATCAGGCAGGAGCTGCCGCCTCCCCCTGTCCCAGGGAGGGTGACTGAGAGCCCGGCGGCCGCCGCTCCAATTTCAGCCCTGCACGGAGAAATCAGGAGCCAGAGCAGGAGGCAGCAGCTCCCTGTGCTCGTGCTGGGGCTGCTGCCCCGGCTCTCTGGTGGCTGACCTTTGGCCATGAACTTTTAGCAGGGATTTTCCCCTGGTTTCAGAGCAGGATGACTGGGAGCACTGGGAGCAGACCCCGGCTGTCCTGGCTGCTCTGCTCGCTCTGCTTTGCAGCTGCTTGAACTTACGGCAGTGCAGGGGGAAAAAGAACCTTTCTTTTCCAATATCACAGGCAAAAAAAAGGAATACACACCACCTTTATTTTAATTTCCCCTTTAAAGTAATGACATCTATAGTGTAAAGAAAGCGTTCCACTGAGGCACAATTTTTTCCCCCAAATGTCATGGAAATGGAGGAATTTCAGCAACTGTGTTTGTGTGCAAAAGAGGAGAGAAAGTAGATTAATTTTAAAAGGTTACATTGATTGCAGTCAGGCATGGACCTGCAGCAAGGAGGTGTGGGAACAAGCTGCTTTCCTCTCCATGGGGCTGTTCCACCTCAGCATCTCCCCAGGATTCTGGGGCACCCCCAGTGCCACAAGCCAAAAATCCTTAACTCCAAGGGGACTGAGCAGGTGTGACCCTGGAGCTTGGGAGAGAGCAGCCCTGGCTCCTGAAACACGAGGCTTCACCACTGAGCATGAATCCTCATCCAGCATGGGGCTGGTGGTGAGGAGCTCCCTGGGAACAAACTAAAGAGTGAATTTTTACTGGACTTTATTTCTCTGAGGGATCCCTGCCATCTGGGAAGAGCTCCTGGTCCTTCAAGGTGATGAAGCTGATTTCCTGCAGCTCTATCGACACAGAGAAGGTGCTAGAAGCCTCTGTTTCCAGACAGGCTGGAAGAGAGGTGTGAGCCTGACACGGTGGTGGAGCAGGTCAAGTTCAGCAGGATCTCTCCAGCCCAGCCCGGGGTTCTTTGGGGGCTCCAGTCCTGGCTTGGCTCTGCTCCTGAGGGCAGGGGGAGCTGCCTGTGGACACCTACCCAGTGCTTCTCTTCCAGCATCTCCAGCCTGGGGTTTGGCTAATTCCTGGAGCAGTTTGTAAGAACCAAAGAGTGGCAAAGGCAGCCTGGAAGTGTCAGCAACGCCCGTCTGCTGCAGGAGCAAAGTGTTCCTGTAGCAGACATGAGCTGTGAGCACCCCCAGGGCGGTGTGGGGTCTCCTGGGCCCTGGGATGGCTCTGCTGAGGTGGCTTCACTTTAGCAGAGATGGGCCCAGTCACTTTCTTCTGGCTGCACTTGTGTTTCACCATCCAGCCTGGTCATGGACCTCTGCCGTGGGGATGGGATGGACACAGGCTCTTGGGGACGTTTCTCCTCACCACCACCCACCATGGCTGGTGCTAATGGCAACTTCCATCCTCTTCCAGGGCAGCAGGACATAACCTTGAGGGGTCACTTGCCATGGTAACTCATGGGATCTTCATTTCCTCACAAGGACTAGAGTTAGGGGCAAAGTCACCCAAGCAGAAAACAAGAGCCTGAGTCTCTCTCATGAAAGCACAAGGGAATTTTGAAATCCCAGCGCCCAAATTTCCCTCCCAGAGCTCCTCTCCTCCTCTTCCCTAAGGAACAACCTCTGTGTGGCCCCAGCACAGGCGCAGGAGCCGTCCCTCCGCCGCCGCCTTCGCCTGAGCTCCGGCACTTCCCGCATCAAGCGCGAACCAAGGCTGACCTTCCTCGGCGGGCGGGAAGCGCCGGAGCCGTACCTGCATCTCCACATCAATGCCGTCCCCGCCAGGTGCTCTCTGAGCTTGAAAGCCATCCTGGCGGGGTCGTGGCCCGCAGCGTGCGGCCGGGGAGGCCCATCCCGGCTCGGCGCGGCCGCCGGCTCCCCGCGCTGCCCCGGCGGCGTCGGGGCTTCAATGGCAGGAGGAGGAAACGCTTGGCCTTGATCAGGAGGGATAAGAATAGCGAGCGGCAGGCGGGGGTGCGGATGAAAGGCGGCTGGCTCTCATTTTTCCCCCTCCCGGGGCGATCTGCCCCTTCCTTTCGCAGCCATAATTGCGCGGCACGCCGCAGACGAGTGTCACGCTCCACCAAAGCCCGAGCGCCGCGAGGCCGCGGCTCCGGGCTCGCCGGCAACGAGCGGGGAGGCAGCCAGGATGCTTTTGATGCTGCTCTTCTTCCTCTGACGTGCTGGAGGATTGTCAGGCTCTGAGGAAGGCGTTTCTCTGGCTCGGAGCTCTGCAGAGCGGGCCAACCGCTGCCGTGCCACGCCAAGAGGGCAGAGGGACGGCACTGGCCCATCCCTCAGGAGGTGCTCCACGGGCTCCTGGCCAAGGCCAGACCCAAACCCAGCCATCACAATGGTGGACGTGCCCGTGATCCTTCCTGACAGGTCACTGGCCTTTGGTGGCTTCTGCTCTTAGAGGTCGTGCTGGTGTGAGGAGCAGAGCCCTTGGAGATGTTGTGACACCTCAGCACCGCGATTCCCAAGGCCAACAGCTGTGGAGGGGCATCGTGGCCTCCCTGTGTTTTTTCAGGTGTTTCCTCTGGCTTTGCTTTCATTAATTTAGCACACGCGCACAGAGGATAAATGGGCTCGAACCTCCATCTCCAGCAGCTGAAATCAAATAATTACCCAGCGTATCCCACCTGGAGAAGGGTTCCCAGCTGGTCAGCAAATTGTGAAGAAGTTCACTGTATCCTTTAGAGCAAGAAATTATCCTGGACTGTAAGTTATGGCTCCAGCAGCCGTACGGGTACAAAAAATAAAATGACAAGGGTGGGTGAGATGGAGATTTAAATGATGCTGTTGAAAACACTGAGCAGGAGACACCTTGATCTAACTGGGGGTTCCCTTTGGAGGAAGGGGGCCTAGCAGCACTGTCTGAAGGAGATAAAAGGGAAAAACCTGACACAAGAACCCCTCAGCTCTCCCAGGGCAGGCATCTCACAGCTGAAATCCTTTTCCCTGTACTGGTGTGATGCTGCACAACATCATCCCTACAGCTGGCTGGTATTTTGGGGGGGCTATTTTGTCCTATTTTTAGGAAATGCCAATATGGATTGGGGGCTTTTTTTGGGTCTGGGAGGGAAAAGGTCAACCTGAGCAAACTTCTCAACCTGAACTGAAAGCAGAGAGGGGTGACAAACCCACTCCAGCTTCAGATGGAGCTAATTAAAGTGCTGACATTTTAAGACATGATGATGTGAAATTTCTTGCTTCAAGCCAAGTCTGGGCCCTTTTCAGAGTCCAGTTCTGCTGCCCAGAGTTTCCAGGAGAGGTGCAAGCCAGCTGAGAGGGGTGATGGGTTGTTTTTAATGTGGTGTTGTCCTCTCGGTGCTAGCAAGTTTTTAGCCTTTGGAAGAATCCTGTAACCTCAGATTGCCTGGGCAGAGATCCCAAAAAAAGTGGAGCTCTCCAGCTCAGGTGCCTGTGAGAGGATTTGAGTCTTGGCTCTGTTGTGTTTTACCCTGCAGGGAGAACAAGGGAGGAGAGCCCCAGCCCCACAACATGGGGGTAAGCTGGGGTAGATGCACACCCCAAAACCTGTAGCATCACCCCAACAACTCTCCCCTGCACGAACAGTGACATAAAATCCAACTCTGTGCAGTTTTCTGGGGGATGGAGGCTTTTGGGGTGCCCCTGGGAGGGCAGGGGAGGGTGGGCTGTGGCAGAGCCGTGTGCCATGTGCTGCCAGCAGGGCCAACACGCGAGGTCGGGGCTGGCTGGGAGGGAGGGAGGGAAGGAGGGAGGGAGCTGCAATCAGGAGCTCTATTGTGGCTCTCCGGCTGCCGGCACAATGCAGCATTAAGAGACAAAGTCAGCTCGGCTCAGTGGGGTGCAGGAGGTGATTTGGGGGAAGGAGAGACTGGCTCTGACAGGTAGAATGAGCCTGGAGTGATGGGGGGAAAGCCAGACTGATGCCAGCGCCTGCAAACAGGTTCTGGCTCCAAGCCGAGCTGCGGGTCTGGGAGGGTGAGTGAGCTGTGCTGCTCCACTGAGAATATCCCGGGGTTGTTCCCAGGAGGGACCTGTCTGCACCCAGGCATGAGATACAGAGGGGTGGACAGACAGACAGACAAACTGGCTGATCTCGAAGGGCTGAGCAGGGCAGGGCAGGCAGGAGCCCAGGCTGCAGCAGGAAAACCTTTCCATGTGAAGGGAGCTGGCAGGATGCTGGGGTCAGCAGGGGATGGATGGGACAGCAGCAGCATTTGGGGTTTGGGACTCACTTTTAAGGCCCACTCCTCATCACTATCCCTTGTGCAGGTGCCCAGGTGCACCTACCCTGGCCAGGTAAGGGCACAGCGAGTCCCAAAGGGCTGTGCTCGTGCCAGTGGGGGCAGCCAGGCTCTGGGGAGCCACAAGTGCAGCTTCTCATTGGGAAAAAAAATAATAGTTTGGGGACAACCTATTTTACTAGCTCAGAGAAGAGGTGAAACACCCTGAGCTCTGCCCCAGCACCATGCTCTCAGTGCGGGTGAGATGCTGGAGGTGAACTGGGGAATGTGAGGATGGAAGTGAAAACTGGGGACTGTGAAGATGGAGATGAACTGGTGGATGTGAGGATGGAGGGGAACTGGTGGATGTGAGGATGGAGGGGAACTGGTGGATGTGAGGATGGAGGGGAACTGGTGGATGTGAGGATGGAGGGGAACTGGTGGATGTGAGGATGGAGGGGAACTGGTGGATGTGAGGATGGAGATGAACTGTTGGATGTGAGAGGTGAACTGGTTATGTGAGGATGGAGATGAACTGGGGACTGTGAAAATGGAGATTAACTGGTGGGTTCAGGATGGAGGTGAACTGGTTGGTTCAGGATGGAGATGAACTGGTGGATGTGAGGATGGAGGTGAACTGGTGGATGTGAGGATGAACTGGTGGATGTCAGGATGGAGGTGAAGTGAGGACTGTGAGGATGCAGCTGAACTGGTGGATGTGAGGATGGAGGTGAGCTGGTGGCCTCTCCCCGGCTGAGGCATTTTCTGCTCCGTCATCCTGAGTTTTCTGCTCTGTTTTGCCAGACTGTTCCGGGGAAGGCGGCTGTGCCGCGCCGCGCGTTCTCCCAATGCCATCTAGTGTCAGCTCCGGCGGCCCCGGACAGCTATTTTAAGGCATCAGGGCTGATTTATTGCAGAAGGATCTTTGAGGGCCAACAGGCTGCCCAGACTGGTTATTAACAGCAGCACGGATAACTAACGGATGGGTGCGCAAGCTGGGCTGGATTATTTTTATTATCGCTCCTTTTTCGCACTAAAAACCCACCCTGGCAGGATGGAGTGCGAGGATGCAGTGCCGTGTCCGAGGTGATTAAAGTCTTTCAGCCTTCAGCCACTTGTCTTGTAGCCCCGCCATCACCTGAGGCTTAATCACTCAGAAAAGTGCTGTCATGTCCTATTGTCGCCGTATTGGGAGCGTGACCTCTTTCCCGTTTAGCTGCCATCTGAAAAGAATGTAACTTGCCAGGAGACAGGCATGACTCAGGAGAGCGGGGATGGGATATAAAGACTTTGACCTGCGGGCCGCTCATTTGGAGGCTGCCAAGGTCAGCGGCAAGGGCGGCGATGTTCTTTGCACGGCGATTATTTGGCCAAACAACCCAAAACAGGCAGAAATGGGTCTGACAGGACTCTGCTCCTACTGCGACGGCATCAAGTCCCCCAACCCCTCCCCACCTGGGCTTTGGGGCTGTGGGACTGCCCACGGTGCCCTCCTGATTAGGAATTTGTCCTCCACATCTCTCCCTTGCCACCGTGTCAGGGGCATGGTCTGCACAGGCTGAGAACGCTCTCATTTCTGCCTTTTTAGGGGCAAAAAGCCACAGCAGCATCTCCCTTGCCCCATTCATCGGCCTGCCAGTGCACGGGAAGGTTCCACAGGACAGATGTGCCCTGTCCCCTGCTCGCCCTGTCCCCTGCTCTGCTCACCACCATCAGCTGCCATCATTTAGGTCCCTGCCAACCTCATCCTCATCCTCAGCCACTGCTGACCATGCCAATTTATCTCCTCGGCTGCAAACCACCTCATGGAGGCAGTTTGAGTCGGTGATTAATTAAGGTCTCCCTAGAAATGAGGTTACTCCCGGCAGCCTCACCTATAAATGTGAGATTAATGGGTGCTGCCCGTGTTAGATGGCCACGACCCGGCTGGGCCAGCGAGGGTTTGCCTGCTCTCATCCAGACAGTCCTTGGAGACAGATTTTTCCGTGGAAGAACTTCCAAAGAATCCCATGGGATGGGGAATGCTGAGGAAAGGGGGCCCCGGGGCTGAGCCAAGCATGGAGCAGCCGGTTTGGGGGCAGCAGCCAGCGATGCTCACACGGCTCTCCCGGTGGCTGAGCCAACATCCAGTGTCAGGAAAATTAATCCACAAACATCAGAGGTTTATGTCCAAAAAGGAGACAGAGGAGTGCTTTTACTTTATTCGAAAAAAGGGAGAGGCCATGGGGCATTCCCCTGGGGTGTCTCCAATTTCTGGAGGACACAGTCTCCTTTTTATCCCAATTTCCTCCTTTTTATCCCAATTTCCCAGCCGCATTTCCCTTCTCTCTTTCCCCACTGGCTGAGGTACTTGAGAGGTACAGACTGATACCTGAGATTCCCCTGTAATGTATAACCCTCTTTTTGAATTTTTAATTCTTGTGGAATTTTAGGGTTTTTCCCATTGTTTCTTTCATCTTTCAACATCCAATTTCATTTCTCAGCAAACCCACAGCTTGTTTGTAAAGGCAAATATCTTTTCCCATTCATCAATCAGTGGAATCCTTCCCACTGTTTCTTTGATCTTTCAGTGCTGGTTTTCTCTACCAGCAGACCCACAGTTCATTTATAAAGGCAAGTGTCATTGCTCTCACCAGCCTGCTCTGGGTGTTTAATTTTCACTGATCTGTTTGGGGTTTTTTTAATTACCCGCAAACAAGGTGCCTTTTCCATGGAATCACAATGGTGCCTGTGCCCGCAGCCCTTCCCTGCCGCCAGCACCGCTCCGGAGCTTTGCCCAGGACTTGTTTGTCTGTCCTTACCCATCATCAATCCCGGGATCCCGCCCTGCTCTCCAGCATCCCCGGCAGCAGGAGCCAGTCCTGCTCAGCTGGTGTGTGAAAAACTTCGCAATCACCCTGTGCTAAGGAGCTGGAGGAGGGTTTAAATACAAGGCGCTTTAATAAGATGAAAAGAGCCCTTTCTTTTCCCACTGGTTTTCTGCTTGCTCTTTCATGCTGCCGGAGCTCTCGGGTTGTGTCAGGGCCTGTCTCTCCGTGGGCTGACAGGTTTCCTAACTCCCCTCCCTGCACTGTCAGCACAGTATCAGCAACAGCAAAAACCAGCTGCAGCAGCCGCAGGAGGAGGAAGCCCAGGTCAGAGCAGTCCCCGGCCTCGTGTGTTCGGGGTTTTTCCTCCAAAACATCCTCAGTGGCACCGGTGACCTGCAGAAAACCCTGTGCCTCAGTGTGTGCAGCAGGAAAACGGGTCTAATCCCATTTTACCTGTCTCCTCCAGAGCTGGCTGCGGTGTTTGATTCATGTCAGCAGCTTGGCTGGTGACTGCGGGATGAATGACGCTATATAAATGCAAAGTGTTATTAATATTTCATGTTGTAGTGAAAATGTACTAATGGGGCTTGTTCCTCGAAGATAAAGTGCTGCCATTAATACACCTTTGTGTCCCCTGTGCTGGGGACTCACCTGTGGAGGGACTGAGGGGCTCTACCCGGAGCAGAAGCTGCCCATCACACCTGGCAGCTCCCCAAAAGAGGGGATTTTAACCCAGAAAGACACAAAGAGCCACTTCTGACACCCACAAAATTAGGGGTACCTGGGGCAGAACGTCCCCCCACCCACCTCTGGGTGCTGGTGGATGGGTGCTGCTCTGGGTCCTCCCTGCTCGTGGGGGACACAGCCCCTGGGAGCCCCTTACCAGCACAGCCACTACACAGGCATGTTAAAAAAAAAATAAAAATGGGCTTGTTTGATTTCAAACTGCAGAACTCTTCCCTGGAGCCATCCACAAACACTGGTAATTTACTTTACAGCTGTTTAGATTTGTTTCTCTACATTTTTTTTTAAACCCCAGCAGAATTGCAAATGAAATGTGTGTTTGCTCCTCAAATGCCTCCAGGCGTACCTGAACTCCTGCACCCCACACCTCCTTGGACCCCCTCCCCTCTGACCCCCATCCCTGCACCCCACAGCTGTGAGATGGGGGTCAGACCTCAAAGAGGGGGTTCTCTGAGCTGGGGGTTCATCTTGGGAGGGCTCCAGATTCTGGTATCAAGGAGGGGTGATGGTGAAGAGACTTGTGCCAGCTCGCAGGTGAGGGGAGCACAGGTAAGCAGATAATTAATTGTCAGTGAAATTATCACCTGCCACCCACTTAATAAAGGGATAAAGGCTGTGCTAAATTCTTGCCATGGTGCAAAGTTTCAGTAAAAAAGGATTATGAAGGGCGGTGTTCGGCTGAGAGGTTCCCGGGGCTGTGGGTAGGGACTCCCAGGGCTTTGGCCGCTTTGGAGCTGAGGGAGATGGGTTCAGAGAAGGCGTGGAGGGACCCCAGGTTGTGCTGAATCCCTGCAGAAGCTGAGGACAGCCAGCCCTGAGCTCCCAGCCCTCCTCTCGGCGGAGCAGCCGGCTCAGCCCTTCCCGCACGGCAGCGCTGCGGGGCCGCCCTTCGCCTCGGGAAATCTGGCGTTCCACGGGGCACGTGGGGATCCGCCTGGAGCCTCATCCCTTCCGCCGGGAATCTCCTCCTCGCTCCCAGGAGTGCGGGGGTGACTCACCTGCTGTCTTTTGTGCCAGGGGATGCGCTCCTGCCTGGGCAGGCGCCGACCCGCAGCAGCGCCGCCGAGGGACACCCGCAGGTGAGCGGCCCGGGGGTCCCTTCTGCCGCGACCCCCGGCCCCGAGCAGGTGGGCAGGGCGCTGGGGAAGTGTGACTGCCCAGCCTGGCACCAGGGAGGGACAGCGTGCACTGGGAAGGAGGAATCTGGGCTTTGCGTGTTTCTCCAGGGAGCCACCGGGAGGGACGAGAGCCGGGAGTGTCCGCGTCACCCCAGTCCTGCGGGTGGGTGCTGTGCAGGGCAGGGGATGTGTTCACCCCCTCGGCGAGGGGGAATCTTGTGATTTCACTGCTAGGCAAAATATTTAAGGAGAGCCCGTGCCAAACGCAGCGAGGGGAGCCTACCCCGTGCTGCTTTTCTGCAGCTCCACGGCGCTTGGGGCGCGTTTATCTGGCACAAGCCGGGCTCAAATCGGCCACGCAGGTGCCTGGGGCTGGTTTGGTTAAAATTGCTTTTTTTGGCTGCCCGGCCCCACGGCAGCTCCTCGGCCTTGCAGGGGCTGTGCAGCCCCCCAGCCCTGCCGTGGGCTCCGCGGTGCGTGGGGACAAGGGGAGGTGGCACAGGGCTCCTCCTGCGCTGGGGAGCAGGAGGGACGGCAGATTCCAGCGATGGGAGAGGAGAGGAGCGCAGCCGGGTGAGTCACGGCCCGACTGCTCCTATTTGCTGTTTGCCTGGGCCAGGCCTGGCAACGTGAGGGAGATTAATAACAAAATACCTGGGCAACGAGGCGGGAGCTGGGGTGGGATGGGGGCTGGAGGATCCTGTGGCTGTGGCAGAAACCCCGAGCATTGTCAGCGTGTTCCCAGAGTGGGGGACGGTCCTCGGAGATGTGTCACCCAGACCAGGTCTGTGCTGTCCGTGGTGTCCCTGCGTACCAGAGATGATCCCAGGAGCTTGGCTCAGTGCTTTGAGGCACACAGGGGCTCCAGTGGTGACCTTTTGCTGCTGCTTCCATGTCACATTGTCCTCTCTCTTCCCAGACTGGCTGACAGGATCGGGGAGCCATGAACTGGACGGCATTCGAGAAGCTGCTCAAGCCTGTCAACGAGTACTCCACAGCCTTCAGCCGCATCTGGCTCTCCCTCGTCTTCATCTTCCGCCTCCTGGTCTACCTGGTGGCGGCCGAGCGCGTCTGGAGCGATGACCACAAGGACTTCGATTGCAACACGCGGCAGCCGGGCTGCACCAACGTCTGCTTTGACCACTTCTTCCCCGTCTCCCACATCCGCCTCTGGGCCCTGCAGCTCATCCTGGTGACGTGTCCGTCCCTCCTGGTCATCATGCACGTGGCCTACAGGAAAGCCAAAGAGGAGAGGCTCCTTGAGATCGAAGGGGACAACTATCGCCCCAGATACCCCTACCCTGGCAAGAAGCGGGGCGGGCTCTGGTGGACGTACCTGTTCAGCCTCATCTTCAAGGCCAGCGTGGACGTGATCTTCCTCTACATCTTCTTCCGCTTCTACACAAGCTACACCCTGCCCCGGGTGGTGAAGTGCGAGCTGCCACCCTGCCCCAACGTGGTGGACTGCTTCATCTCCCGGCCCACCGAGAAGAACATCTTCACCCTCTTCATGGTGGTCACCACCTGCGTCTGCGTGGTGCTGAACCTCATGGAGGCCACCTACCTGATCGGGAAGCGGTGCTGCGAGTGCCTGGAGGCCGAAGGAGGGGACAGCCGGCGGCCCAGCCACGACTGCCCCGTCTCCTGCGCCGACCCCGCGGGCACGGGCGGGCAGGTGTTCCATGGGGCAGACTACAAACCCCCCGTGGCCACCATCCCACTCATGGCCTCCTGCCCCAGCACGCTGTCCAAGGATGAGGCTCAGTCCTAGAGCTGCCCAGGAGAAAGCAGGAGCCGCTCACCTGGCCTGCAACTTCCTGACTGCACGTCATCCTCTGTGCCCCAGTGCAGCACCCTGGAGTTGGGCTGTGCCCCAGGGGTCCCTGCCTCTCTCTTTACATCATCCTGCTGAATTTGGGGTAAAGCAGGGGCTGTAGAACACATGCTGTCCTGGGAGTGATGGACCAGCAGCTCCATGGCAGCTCTGAACTGACAGTGGTGCCCAGACTCTGAGCCTGTACCAGCCAGGACAGACACCCTGATCCCCCAGGAAACCCCTCTCCCTATCTCTCACCCTACATCAGCCACTCAGTGGGTGTCAGGACCACCTCAGACTGATGCAATTGTCATTAATGACACTCATTAGTTGAGCAGGGACAAGAGCATGTCCCTGGTGTGCAGCCACAAAGCGCAGGCGTGAAGATCTGGCCAGGCAGGCAGAGCCCGCTGTGGGCTGCTGGATCATCCTGCCTGGCCAGGGCAGAACACCTGAGCAAAACAACCAAACATAGGAGAGGAAAACCACCCCAACCATTGATTAAACAATACCATCAAATGGCAGAATCTGGTCTCGTTTATTGTTGTCATACATCGCGTTGGGCCGTGACACGGGCAGTGCTGCCATTTCCGAGGCCATCCAAGGGAGCTGAGCATTAGCTGGCATGAATAATTAACAATCATTTCATGGCAAATGCACTCAACAAGTAACATTAACATTGAACATGCAGCTCGATCTGTTGCTGGTTTTGCTTTACTCGGAGGGTGTGATAATTATTTTTTCCATGAGCAGTGACAGTGCCAGCGTTCCCTGGCTCCATCCCAAAGGAAGTGGCACAGGGGGTGAGGGAACAGCATCACTGTGTCCTTTATGTGACAGAGGCCATTCTCAGTGACAGATCATTGCAGTGATCCAGCTGAGACCCTCCATGGGCAAAACTGAGCTCTCCCACAGCCCATGCTGGGGAAAGGAGCAGCTGGATGTGCTGGACAGGAGGCAGAGGGGCCGCTGTGGCCAGGGGGATGCTGGGGACAGGCAGGGCTGGAGGGAAGCCAAGAGCAGGCAGGGCTGCAGCACTGCTGGATGGGAGGGCAGGCACTGAACCAGCCCTGGTGGGGGTGAGGAGGGTGGAGAAGCCCTGGGGGGATCCTGGCACAGAGCCCTGTGAGCCCACAGCAGCTCCTTGTGCTGACACAGTGAGTTTGGGGACCTTCGGGGTCAGAGAGGCAGAGGGTGAAATACACATAGAATTTTTTCCACCTCTTCTCAGGGGAAGCTGTGCTGTCACTGCTTTCCTTCCACCCACTCCTGTTGCTGGATTATCCACCTGAAAGTTTTCTTTATGAAGCCCGTAACGTCACAGGACACAAGTTGTTCTTTGTGTGCGAGCCATTGCCCCGAATTAAAGAGCACGGGCTGGGCTGTTTGTTTTCCAGCAAGGTTGGCCACTCCTGCTGCAGGCTGAAGAGTGAAACCCCGAGGTGTTCCCCGCTGCAGGCGCTCATGGGGACAGAGATGAGCCCCAGAAAAAACCACCCTGTCCCACTTCTGCACGTCAAAGCGCAGCTGACACCGTTGCAAGACACCTGAAGATCCAGTTGCTGTTGTTTTGTCACACTCAGAGCAAACATTGCAGAGCTCTGGGTGTCTTGCACCATCCAGGTTTGGGATAAGCAGTGGTCAGCCAGAAAAACAGGAGCACTTGATACTTCTTTTGATATTGGTGCTGCAAAAAACAGGTCTGGATACGGGGGTACCTCCTGCGATGCAGGGTCAGCAAACCTGGGGGTGTGTAATGATAAAAGCTGAATATTTCCCAGATTTTGTGTCCTCACACATGAAATTCCCTGTATTTGCTTGTGAGGTCCCAGAAGACCTCCTAAATTTTGGGGTGAGGGGATTTTAAAGAAACTCACCACTAACTCCAGCCCAGGCAGGGATGTGGAAGAGATTGCATGCACAGGGCAGGAGCAGCTTGGCCTTGTTTCTGCCCTGGCCAAAACCCGCCTGTTTGCTGGGAATTGAGGAGAAACTCTGTGATTTATGTCCAGCCCTGGCTGCCGGCTCCCAGGACCCCACGACTCCTCTGCCCCTGTTCTTGCGGGGGAGTCTCGTCCCTGGGGATGTGGCCCTGGAGGGGGACAGCTGTTGGCAGGCAGAATCCTCCCATGCCCCTTTGCAGACCCTTTTAAAGAGGATTTTAGGTTTGAAGTTTTCCTGCTGCTTTGGCATCCACCAGCTCCACTGTTTGGGTTTTTCCTTTATGGAGGACCCAAGGTTGGGCCTCCCTAAGTCACATCTGGCACCGAGGCCTTTCAGCTGTCACCCTGCTGTGTCGGAGCAGGGCGGCAGCAGGGTGACACAACCTGGGCATATCCCTGAAGCTCCCAGGTGCTGAGATCTGCAGAACCACGCTGGCACTTTGCTCCTGCCCCCACACTGCCAGAGGGATGGCAATGGGGGCGCAGGGATGTGCCCCTTGATGGATTTATGGATTTACCCAAACACCCAGCTCAGCATTTCAAAACACGGCAAAGCATGGGGTGTTTCAGCTCCCTACCCAACTGCCTGAGGGAAATCTTCTGCCCATGCCAAACGCACCTGAACTCTGAACTTTCTCACGGTGACCACATGGCCGCTCCTGAAATTCCAAAACTGCAGGAAGAGACAGCCCAGGGGTGATCCAGCCCCGCTCCCCACCTGGCCCTTACAGGGTTTGGCCGTGGGGCAGGGAGCAGGAATCAGAGCCGCCGGTGCTTCTCCACACCTTCCCTCTCTCCAGGGTTTTCCACCTCACAGGCCACAGCCCCCAGATTCCTGCTGAGCTCCTGCCACACCAGCTCTCTGCAACAGCATAGCTCAAATTCCTGATCCGGGCAGCTCCGGGGCGAAGGAAGGTTCTGGAAGCCCTGCCTGGCTCTCACCTGGGATTGGGGTGCCCGTGGCTGTCCCCTCCTCCAGGCTCACCCCATCCTGCACCCCCAGGCTCCCACCAGGGTTTGCTTTGAGTCTCCTGGGCTCGCATTCCTGCGTGTCCCCAGCCTGGCAAACCCTCACTGCCTTTATTTGACCTCCTGGAGACAAAAAGCCTCCGGGCAAGTGGCTCCTTGTTTGCCAGCAGAGCAGGGAGCAAATCTCTCCAGGCACCGAGCACCTCGGGGCTCCTCAGATGTGTCCCCATGGGAGGGGTGGCCCTGGCGAGGTGCTGAGGTGGCTTCAGCAAGGCTGATGGGCCCCAGGGTGTGCCGGAGGATTCCAGGGAAGCCTCAGGGCACTCTAGAAATTCCTGCCCGGCTAAATCAGCGCAGGCATCTATCAGGGCTGATCCATGGGGCATCCGGTGAGATGGGGCTGACTCAGCCTCCTGGCAGCCTGGTGCTCTGGGGACAGGGACACCCCTTAGGGACACCTCCCAGGTGCCCTGGGGGTGCGGTGGGAGGCAGCAGCAGAGCAGGGTCCGGCTGCACGGGGACCCTGGTGCCACCCTGCTGTATGGGAAAGGTCCCATGTGGCCACACCGGCCCCGCCAGGGCGGTGCCTGCAAGTTCCTGTAGGTTGGAGATACCGATGAGCTGTTGCAAAACTATTACTAAGGCAAAATCATTTAAAAAGTGGGTTACAATTGCGTAATCTGGGACTCTCAGCAACGCTTCCTGGCGGGCCCACAGCTGGGGGACAGAGCGAGGTGCCTGCTCTTGCTGCTGAGTCTGCAGTGCCCAGACCATCCCTACGGAGATGGGACATCACCTGGAAGGAGCTGCTGCCGTTTCCCGTGGAGGAATCCGTCTCTGCTGATCTCCCTGAGGGATTTGACCTGCCTTTTGTTGTTCAAGCTGAGCGTGTGCGTGCATGTGCGCAGCAAAAACCTCTCCAGGAGCTGTTTGCCAGACTCACCCAGTGACTGGGAACCAAACCAACCACCCTTCCCCTCCCCTCGCACGCTCAGACAAATCCTGGCTGTGCAGGAGGGCTGAGGCTGGGAAGGACCTTCCCTGCTCTGAGAGGCACCCGAATCTGGACACCTTCCTCAGCTTTCCCACCTGGACAGGTACCTCCGGGGCACAGGGCACTCTGGGGCTGCCAGGGTTGAGGGGGCACAGCCCCGCGGTGTAACGGGGTGAGGTGGGAGCTGCGTTAAGGTGTAACAGGGTGCAGGTGGGACCTGGGGCTGCTGTGACTGTGGGGTCAGAGGTGGGGATCCCATCACCCCACAGGCCATTCTGAGGTCCCTGTCCCATGGGGGGATGGCACAGCGTGGCACCCCGAGGAGCAGCAATGGCCACCGCAGGCCTTGCCCCTCTGTCCCACTCCCAAAAGAGGCAGAGACCCCCTGAGAAAAGTGGTTCTGCTGAGTTTGCAGCCCAGGTGGAGGCGGGTGCTGTCGGGTCCCACACCCTGCGCCCACACGGGGCAGGACGGGCCGTGACGCAGTGGGTTGGCATCCCGGGGGCTGGCAAGGGCGCCGGGCTCTGCGGGAGGCAAAGCGGCACTGCCGGCACACCTGAGCACACCTGAGCCTGCCCCTGCTCTGCCTGGCTGCCATCCAGCACTGGGGGGCCTGGGGGGGCTCACAGAGCGCTGCACACACCCCCTGCCATGGGGGCTGGCACGGACAGCACGTCCCCTTCGAGCACGGCCCCCTCCTGCCCCGCTGCGGGCCCATGACCGGAGCCAGCGCCGGGCTGAACCGGGCACACGCTGCTGGGCAGGTGGGTTATGGGCAGGTGGGTGCTGGGCTGGTCTCACTGGCACCAGGGATGGGGTCATGGGTGAATTGGCAGGCTGGTGAGATGGCGACAGGCTCTGGGGTTATGCAGAGGATTCAGGTTCCACCAGCACCAGCTTTTGGGGACAAAACAGCCGCTCCCCTCTCCCAGTTTTGAATCCAAGGGTTGGGTGGGAGCACAGTGATTGCTCCCCACCCTGACTCCCAGCCGAGGGTTTGCCAGGGAGGAACATCTGGTTTCAGACGGGGCGGTGAGTGGAGGTGTGTGGGCATGGGCAGAGGCACAGCCCTGGCACTTGGCACACGCTGCCAGGGACCCCTGGGGCCACTCAGCCCCACTTCCCCGTGCGTCCCTGAGCCAGAAGTGTGGGAGCACAGCCACAGGTTTGCTGCAGGGTGGCCCTGGCTGCTCCATGGTCTCCGGGCAGTGCTGCAGGTTCTGTTCCGTCCCCACAGCCCTGGGACACAGCAGTGCACTGGATGAGAGGACCCTGATCACCAGTTTGCCATCGTGCCCTGGCTATGCCCTGTGCTGGACACTTCCCACCCCACAGCCCCCGGTGAGCGGGGAAGGAGCCTGAGCCTCCTCCAGGTACGTCTTGGAAGGCACCGGGTGGGCAACAGGCAGCAGCAATTCCTTAAAAGTGGGAGCGACCCAGCATTCTGTGAATCCCTTTGGCAGGGCAGACACCTTCACAGCCCAGAGGGTTGTAAAAACCACCTGGGTTTGTAAATCCAGGTGCAGTAAAGCTCCGGGTCAGGCTTGGCGTGTCACCCTCCTCACACAGGGCAGCCCCAGGCTGAGCTGCAGAGCCGGTTTGGCTGTCGGGACCTCCGGCGTTGCTGCAGGAGCAGAGCGGTGGCCAGGGTGACATGCTGGTGACACACACGGACTGTGACACACACCGACTGTGACACACACGGACTCTCACTTTCTGCAGCCCCACTGTCACCTGTGTTTGGGCTGCCTCGGGTGTCACCTGTGAGACAGGAAACAGGTCCCTGGCATGTCCCGGCACCAAAGCGCCGCAGGTTCTTGCAAATGGAAAGAATTTCCCCTTTGGCTGGTGATCCTGGCTGCTCCAGCAGATCGTGCTGCCAGTTTGCACCAGCACGCACCCTCAGGTGTGGAGTTGGTGGCAGGGACTTGGCTGGGTGGCTCAGGGTCTGTCAGAAGGAAGTGCAGAGAGATTGAGTCACCTCTGCCACCAGGAGTGTGTGAGGATGGGCTTTACTCTCTGCAAGGGTGAAGAGCCCCCATCCTAGATAAGTGTAATGTGTTGGGGGAGAGAGTTCAGAGTTCAATGAGAGTTAGTGCAGCAAGAGATGTGCAGCCCCAGTGGTGTCTCCCACTGCTCCTCACCCACCGCTCCTTCTGCCTCTCCAGGTCGGTGACTCCGGTCTCCCTCGGCTGCCATGGATTGGAAAGCGCTGCAGGAGCTGCTCAGCGGGGTCAACAAGTACTCCACAGCCTTCAGCCGCATCTGGCTCTCCGTGGTCTTCATCTTCCGTGTGCTGGTCTACGTGGTGGCGGCCGAGCGGGTCTGGGGCGACGAGCAGAAGGATTTTGATTGCAACACGCGGCAGCCGGGCTGCACCAATGTGTGCTATGACCACTTCTTCCCCATCTCCCACATCCGCCTCTGGGCCCTGCAGCTCATCTTTGTCACTTGTCCTTCCCTCCTGGTCATCATGCACGTGTCCTACCGGAAGGAACGCGAGAGGAAGAACCGGGAGAAGAACGGAGAGAATTGCCCCAAGCTCTACAGCCACACGGAGAAGAAGCACGGCGGGCTCTGGTGGACCTACCTGTTCAGCCTCTTCTTCAAGCTTATCATAGAGATCCTGTTCCTCTACCTCCTCCACAAGATGTGGGACAGCTTCGATTTGCCACGGCTGGTCAAGTGCACCAACGTGGATCCCTGTCCCAACACTGTGGACTGCTACATCGCTCGGCCAACTGAGAAAAGGGTCTTCACCTATTTCATGGTCGGAGCCTCCTCCATCTGCATCGTCCTCACCGTCTGTGAGATCTTCTACCTCATCTTCAAGAGAGTTGTCCAGAGGGCAAGGAGGTGGAGGAAATCCACCAAGCACTCTGTCAGCTACAGCAAGGCCTCCACCTGCCACTGCCATGTCAAGTCAGAGGAGAAGGACAACAAGTCCCAGCCTAGGTGTGTGGCAGCTGTGATTGCTATCTGAGGGGTGCTGGGAAGGGTGGTGGGGGAAGAAGTGTCCTGGTATGTGCCAGGGATGGTTGGCACCACAGGTGACCACCAGTGATGCCACCACCAGACTCCTCAGCCAGGACCTCGGTGGCTGTAAGGGGAGGGGGGACACATCCATGGGAACTCTCCTGCTTGGGACCATGGGCACATCCCTGGGTGTCCCAGTGGTGTGGACATGTGGGTGGG
>VWZP01008330.1:24568-36011 GCA_013396995.1 Dicaeum eximium | reverse complement strand
GTGGTGTGGACATGGGGGTGGGTGGGTGGGTGCTGGCTGCTCGTGGCCATGCCTGAGGGTGTCTGTTCTTCCCACAGAGGAGAAGAGCTGTGAGCTCACCCATCCCAGCCGGTTCACATTCCCCTCAACTTGGCTTTTCCAGCCTGCCAAATCCCTGAACCCTCAAGAGCTGACCCGTGTGAAAAATGACTAAACCCAACAAAGTAATATCCCTGGAGAGAGACCCACGGGTGCCTGAGCAGACACAGGTAAGGCAAGGGCAGCCCTGGAGCTCTGCAGGTGGCAGTGCCACAAGCATGGACATCACAGCAGCACACAGATCCTCCGTGTCCCGCAGCTTCTCCTGGGTCCTGCACTCCGCTGCTCCCATGCTGGGTGTGAGTGCACCCAGCTGGTGCCCAGCCAGGGCTGGTGTCACCCAGTGCGTGCCAGCCCTCCCAGCTCACTGTGCCTCACACATGCCCAAGCACTGCTTCCTTTTGTAGCAAGAAACCAAAGGAATTCTGGGCTCCATGGCCAGAACTCTCTTCATGCACCCAAAGTAATGACAGAGGACCAGGGCTCCAGTCGGTTGGCAACTGTTCTGCTGGCCCAGTTTGCCCTTACTGGGACAAGGCAGCTTGTCCCCCTTGGCTGACACAGGCACCAAGCCATTCCTGCTCAAACGCCCTTGCTGGCTCTGCTGCTTCCCTTGGTGCCTCTGTGTCCCCCCTCACCTCAGATGCACATCACACATGGCACATCTACAGGTCCAAAAGGCCAATAAATGCCATGTTTGGAGACACCAAGGTCTGCTCTGCACGCTGGAAATCGGGGGACTGGTGAGGGCAGGAGACATGGATCTGCAGAGGTTCCTCGGGAGCCCCCAGCCAGGTCCTTCTCATCCACCTGAGCGGGGCAGCAGTCGAGCCCACAGCCGAGCTCACGTCCGCCCGTTCCGCCTCTCCCAGCTCGTCACGCGTCGTTAAACTTTAATTCAGCAGAACCTCACGCTGGCCCCCAAGGAAATCAAGGAGGGATGAGCATCAATTATTTACTAAACCTTGATAAATATTACAATAAATAGAAATTATTTCCATTTAATCTCTCCTTAAGCGGCACTAGTGGAGGGTCTGCTGTTCCCAGCTCCCGTCCCGCGTTTCACAGCCCCACGAGCCTGTCGGGGTGTGCTGAGACCCCCGACAGCAAAGCTCCGTCTGGAACCTGCGGGGGAGCTCCCGGCCGGGATCGGGTGGGGTTCATCCCGAGAACCGGCGGGACGCGGGATCGCAACTGGGCTCCGGTGGGGCTCAGCCCGAGAGCCTGCGGGATGCGGGATGGGGGCCGGGCACCGGCGGGGTTCATCCCGGGACCCGGTGGGGTTCATCCCGGGAACCGGCGGGGTTCATCCCGGGCACCGGCGGGGTTCATCCCGGGCACTGGCGGGGTTCATGCCGGGCACCGGCGGGGTTCATCCCGGGCTTTGGTAGGGTTCATCCCGGGCTCCGGTGGGGTTCATCCCGGGAACCGGGAGGATTCGGGACCACAGCCGTGCTCCGGCGAGGCTCCAGCACCACCCAGCGCCCGCCGCGCCGCACGGACCCTCGGGGGCAAACCACGAGCGCCGCAGCCGCGGTCCGGCCGGGCCGGACAAGGACGGAACATCCCCGGGACATCGGGCGGGGGACGGAGCACCCCGGCGTCTCCGGCTCAGCGGGTTTGCCCGGTGGCGGATCCGCAGCCGTAGACGAGAGTGCAGGAGCACCAGGGTTTCACACCGATCCCCACCAGCTTCGGCCAAACGGGTCCGGCCGCCCCCGCCCCGCCCGCCGGGGCCCTCCCCTCGTCCGGGGGCCGCGGGAGGGGGCGGCCCCGCACACCTGCAGCTCGCCTCGGCCCGGTACTAAGCCCCGGCCCCCAGTTTCCTGCCCACGCTCCTCCTCCGGCTTCCCCGGGCCCCGAATAAGCGAAGCCGGCCCGTCCGACCCCTCACAGAGCGCAGCCCGAGCCCGGCGGAGGTGAGTGCGGGCACCGCCGGGACACCGCGACCGCTCGGGGACACCGTGCTGGGGACGGGACACGCCATCACCCCACCGCTGCCGGAGGTTCCTTTAACGGCACAGCCGGCACTTCTCTGCTTAATTGGCAGTGGTTAATGAGGAGCCGAGGCTACGGCCGCTCTGTCCCTCCCTCCCGCGGGGTGCGGGCTTGGCTCGTCAGGATCCCGGCAGTGGCAGAAGGGTGATGAGCGGTGCTGGGGATCCCGTTCAGTTTGGGGTGAGCCCTGAACAGGCATCGGGGTGGGAGCTGTACCCCAAGGGGTTGTGCTTCCCCTCTAGACCATCCTGCTCTCTGCTTTTTAGGAAAGCCAGGGCAGCAGCAAATTTGTGAGCCGCCACGGTGCCTCCTCTCCAGGTGCCCTGAGCTCCCTGGGCAGCCCCAAAACAGCCCCCGGCTGCGGGCTGTCTCCGGAGTGGCCAGGACAGCCACGAGCTCTGGGTGCTGCTGGGAGGGGAGAATCCCTGTCTCTCCCAGCTCTCTGTTCCTGCCCTGTGTAGGAGGAGCCCTCTGGGGCTCCTAAACGCTGCCTGGAGCCCTCCCTCCGTCAGAAGTGGGATGTTCCTCAGAGGGTTTGCTGGGACGCTCAGCAGAGGAGCTAAATCCTGGAAAAGCGGGGTTTAGGTGGTCACATCTGCCCTGTGCTCCCCAGCATGGAAACAGGGAACTGACGTGGCTCTCTCTTCTCTCTGCTGGCAGAGACAAAGGGTTCCTAGAAGATGGGTGACTGGGAATTCCTGCAGAAACTGCTGGACCAAGTCCAGGAGCACTCGACAGTGATCGGGAAGATCTGGCTCACCGTGCTCTTCATCTTCCGCATCCTCATCCTCGGCTTGGCCGGGGAGTCTGTGTGGGGGGACGAGCAGTCGGATTTCGTGTGTAACACCAAGCAGCCGGGCTGCACCAACGTCTGCTATGACAAAGCCTTCCCCATCTCCCACATCCGCTACTGGGTGCTCCAGTTCCTCTTTGTCAGCACCCCGACCCTGATTTACCTGGGTCACGTTGTCTATCTCTCCCGCAAGGAGGAGAAGCTGAAGAAGCAGGAGAGCGAGCTTCGGGCTGTCCACAGCAAGGACCCGAAGATCGAACAGGCCCTGGCAGCCTTGGAGAAGAAGATGTCCAAGATCTACGTGACGGAGAGCGGGCGGCTCAAGATCCGAGGGGCACTGATGTGGACGTACATCACCAGCGTCATCTGCAAGAGCATCTTTGAGGCTGGTTTCCTCGTGGGCCAGTGGTACCTGTACGGCTTCTCCATGGTGCCCCGCTACGTCTGCAAGAGGGACCCCTGCCCCCACCAGGTGGACTGCTTCATCTCCCGCCCCACCGAGAAGAGCATCTTCATCATCTTCATGCTGGTGATGGGCCTGATCTCCTTAATCCTGAACCTCCTGGAGCTCTTCCACCTCTGCTGCAAGAACCTGCTTAGCAACATCAAGAAGGTGTCGGGGCCAGCTGGACCGAGCCAGGATACCTTTGTGGATGACATGGTCTCGAGTCCCTACATGCCCAAGCACTATCCCTTCCTGCCCATGGCCGAGAGCCACGCGCCCTCCTACCAGACCTACAACAAGCTCTCCAGCGAGCAGAACTGGGCCAACTACCGCAACGAGGAGAACCTGGCACTGGGCAGCAGCAGCAGGCCCCTGTCGGACCCCTACAGCCCCCAGCCTGCTGAAGCCTCTGCCCCGGAGGAGAAGCCAGGCAGCCGGCCCGGGAGCTCAGCCTCCAAAAAGCAGTACGTGTAGTGCCGGGCTGGCCCGGCTGGCAGGGGGACATTCCTCGGTCCCTTGTGCCTGCAAAGGTGCTGGCTGTGGGCAGGCAGCTGCCTCCTGCCTGGTGCTGTGCCGTACACATTCCCCTCTGGAGGCTCCAGGGACCTGCCCGCCCTGGCACGGGACGCTCGGGAGCGCGGCCGGGGAGCGCAGCCTCCGCTCTCGCTGGTTGTCCCCACAGACCCTGCAAGGAAGGAAACTGCACGAAGTTCCCTGGGACGCCGTGTCCTGTGTGCCTTGCCGTGGGAAAGGGAGAAACGCCGTGGAACAGGCTGTCCCCGAGGCCACGGCTGGAGGCTGCTGGCCACTGGGAGCTGTGCTTGGGCCGGACCCCAGAGCCTCGGCCAGCATGAGAGCCAGGAGTGCAGCCGTGGGAAGCTGCTCGTCTCCAGCCTCCATACGGAGCAGGCTGAGCCGGGGACTGCCGGGAAAAGCTGGGCTGGGGCAGCACTGACCAATCCTGGCCACCAGCCCCATCCCGTTCCAGTGGCCCTGGCACCTGCCCAGGGCTTGCTGCAGAAGCTGCCCCCTCCCCATGGGACACAGAGGGGTTAAGCCGGCTCTGTTGTGACCAGCAGATCCCAGTGGCTGCAGGGTCACTGCGGGTGACCCAGGAGTGTGAGTTCCTCCCCTCCCTGGGCTCTTTCCCATGGGTTGTGTGCCTTTAAGTTATTTTTAACCTGCTGGCCTGAGCATGGAGTTTCTGCCTTAAAGGTGCAGTTTGCAGGGACTTTGGGGAGCTGTGTCCAGCCTGGCCACGTGCCTTGGACCCCCGTGGGGTTTAGGAAGGAATCAGCCCAGCACCTGATAGTTTGGGGGGTTTGGGGTTTTTATTACTTTGCACTAGTCATCTCCTGCTGTGGGCTGAGGTGCCGGGGGGGATGGAAGAACAACTGTTGTCACAGGAGCTGTCACCCTGACTTTCCCAGCCCACTGATGCTGTGAGAGGGGATTGTCCTGCTGTGACCAAGGGGCTGCAGGTCCTGTGTGACCCAGGTGTGAGTGTGGGGTGTGGGCACTGCCCTCAGCGCTGTTTCTCTTCCCCTGGCAGACTCTGTGTTGCATCTTGTTGAATAAAGTTGGATGAATGAGAAAAGGTGAAGGTGGTGTGACTGTGCTTCTGCAGCCTCCAGCTGCCTCTGGGGGGGCAGGTGAGAGTTTGGGGCTGAGGGAGGGGGACATGCTGTCCTGTGGGGGTGATGGGTCTGGGGTGAAGGGGGAAGTGGATGCCAGTTGTGCTGAGGGTCCCACTCACCCACTGAAAGCACAACCTTCCCTGCTGTGGCCTCCTGTCCCCTTGAGCCCAGCCTTAACTCAGCATTTTGACAGAACTGTCACGTCCCAGGCTCGTGGTGGCTCAAAGCAGAGCTCAGCCCCTCTCCCTCCACTGCAGATAAACCCAGCAGAGGCCATGGAGCTGCTCGTGGCTGCATAATAGGTGGAAATGAGCCACAGATAAATGCACACAATGTGGCTGGGGCTGTTGTTCAGTTCCCCAGCCAAGCCAGGCCAGAGCAGAGCCTGCTCTATGTCGAGGGCCTCTCCAGTGAGGGTGGGACAGGCTAAAAATACCCTGGAGAAAATGAAATATGGGTGATATGGGGCAGTATCACTGCCATCAGCCACTGGAGGAAATGAGGAGGGAGGCACCCAGCTGCGCTGCCCTTGGGCTGGCGGCCGAGCCCACCCTTGGCTTCCTCCCTGCTGGGGATGAGGGGGGTGAAACCCCCTGGGGTGGGGGTCTGGGCACAGCACCAGCTCCCAGCTCTTCCCTGTGCCCTCCTGGCGGATGCTGGGGTAGATCTGCTGTGGAAGGACCCTGCCCTGCTCCCACTGTTGGGACCTCCCAGGCCACCCCAGCACAATGGGGAGCCACATCCCAGTGCTCCCCGGTATCAGCACAGCCCTGCAGCCCTGGGGGAGCAGCCCAGTGTGCTGGGCCAGGAGGAAATGCCCGAGTGAAAGGGAAAGGAGCAGCCGTGCCATGTTTACCCATCACAGTGTCCCCGCGTCACCTCCCCTCTCCTGGACTCCTATTTTTGTTGGCACCGGGGGAGCATCACGCTTTTCCGAGGTGAAAAGGTGGAAACGAGACGGCTGAGACCCCCCCTTGCCTGGACACAGTGCCCAAGCACTGCACAAACACAGTTCTGTGTCCCACTATTGTTCCTGTGTTGTGACAAAGTGGCTCGGGGCAGCTGCAGTGACCCCACGCCGCCGGGACCTGCTGCCAACAACAACAGCGAGGGGCTCACCTGTGGGCCAGGCTGGGGAGGGGGCAGCAGCAGGGCTGGGCTTGGCAGCAGCCCCCCAGAAGGTGGGCAGGCAGCCCTTAGGCAAATAAAAGTTTGGAGCTGATAAGAGCCCAGGCTGGCCCTGCAGAACTCTTTGGCACAGCCCGGGGACAGACAGTGGCCAGACAAGCTTTTCTCACACCTCCACACTCCCTCCTGAGTAAACAGCTCCCTCCTGTCCCTTGTGGGAACGGCACTCGCTCCCCCAACACCCGGCCCTGGATGATGATGTGAGCCCCTGTTGGCACAGGCAGCCTGGGGGCTGCAGTGAGGGTTCCTAGGGGCACCCCCAGAGTTAGGAAACACTTTGAGGCAGCTCTGCCAGTCCTGGAGGAACCACACACTTCCCAGAACCCCAATTCCTGCCGGGGGTGTTGGTCTAACACCAGTCACAGTCCACAGGAGCCCTGGGGCTCCTCTGCAGGGAGGTTTCTGCCTCTCTCCCAGTTAGGACCAGTCTGTGCTGGGCACCCTGCTCAACTCTGCCATGGCCTGGGACAGAGGGCTGTCCTGCCTGAAAGGCTTTGCCTGAGATGCTGGCCAAGCACCAAGGAGTTTATTTTTAATCTTTCCCAGCAAACAGCAAGTGTCTAAATCTGACCCACTCAGGAAGAGCCGAGGTGGAAGCAGAATCACAGCTGAGGGGGAAGAAGGGCAGGGAGCTGGGCAGGAGGGTGCCAGACAGGGCCACAGCATGGCCACACTTGCCCACAGAGCCCTGTCAATGGCCAGGTGTGTCCTCAGGGGGAGTGGGAGCAGTCAGGAGCATCCTCCCGGGCCAGGCACAGAGCCCTGACCCCAGCACTCTGTGCCCACAGCACCCATTATTGGGGCAACCCCAAACCAGGACAACCCTGCCCTTTCCAGCCACTGCCAGTGGTGCACAGCAGAGGAAAAGCAAAGCCCACGGAGCTCCCTTCCTCCCTGGGGTTATATTTAGCCCTCTACGAGGGTCCCTCCATGCGCGGGCATGGCAGACAATGCAGCCCTGTGTGAGAGCTGCAGGAGGGAGGAAACGCTCTCAATAGCTGCATCCTGACATTGTCGCTCACCCCCGGCCGTTTCCTCGTGTGGAGGCACCAGGACTGTGGTGCCCAGCACCCTGTACCCACCCTGGCATGGGTCCTGACCCTGCCAGCAGCTCAGGGCATCACCCTGATGCAACACAGGGCAAGCAGAGGCTGCTGCTTGCAGAGCCAGAGGCTTTTTGTGGCATGGGAACATCCATGTGGCCTAAAAACAAGGACCCACAGTGGTCCTGGAGCGCTGGGCATAGAGAATCAACCCTGAGCTGTACCTGCAGGACAAGCCAGTGCTGGATGGGAAGGGAACATGTTCCATTATAGCTGTCCCCAGCTATGGCTCCAGGGTTGTGACTTGGTGTAGAGCAGAGCTGCTCCTCTCCCACGGCACTTCAGGGCTTTTGCTGGCCACAGAAGGTCCAGCATGGAGGGAGCCATAGCAGGAAGCGAGATGTGGAGGCTGGGAAAGACTTGGCTGCTCTCAGGAAAAGGGCAAAACTGGGGCCTGGGAAAAACCTCGGCTGGGAGGGAGCAGAAGTCTCCAGGGGCTGTGGGACACACGCTGAGGGGATGTCCTATTTGCTCTCCAGAGCAGCCAGGGTGAGCACCCGCCATGTCCCAGGGCTGTGGGAAGGTCTGGGTGTCCTGGGGTCACCCCACTGTGGGCAGGTCCAGGGTGTCCTGAGGTCACTGCACTGCACCAGGATGGGACAGCAGAGTGTGAGTCCCTGCAGGCCCCTGCTCCCCCTGCCAGCTCCCACCCTGCTCCTCTCCTCCCAAAGCATCTTCACTCCAGGCCTTGCAGGAAGGGCCCAGATGGCCTTGGGCCATGCCTGTGCCAGCACAGGGTCACCTCATCCCCAGCCCTGCACAGCTGGAGCATCCCTGCTCTGATCTAACCGGACATCCAAGGCAGCCAGCCAGGTGCGCCAGATGGCCGGGGGGATGTCACTGTCCCCAACACACAGCAGCTGTCCCAGTCCCCTGAGCCACCCCAGTGAGCTGAGGCACAGCTCGCTCCCGTCATCCTGCCTGCAGAAACCACCACCTGCTCCTCTCATGAGCTGTTCACTGTGGATCCCGGGAGCAAAGCAGGACCTGGGCAGGACAGAGGGTCCATCGGGAAGCTGCAGCTGCCCTCGGGCCATGCCAAGAGCACTGCAGTCAGCCTGACCCCTCATGAGCCTGGGGCATGGCCACCACAGGCTGGGCTGGCACCAGGAGTGCTTGTGGCTGCTGGATTCAACCCCTGCTCCATGGCACCGTGCAGTCACAGCCAGCCCCGGATGCAGGGACATCCCTGAAGCCGGCCAAGCCTTGGAGGATGCTCTCACACCCAACACTGGCCTCTTGGCCAGGCGTGGGACTCCTTGCCCAGGGACAGGCTCGCTGCAGGCAGGGCTTCCAGAGCAGCACCGAGCTGTGCCATGCTGGGAACAGCTGGATCACAAACCCCCTGCACCAGACCGAGCATCTGCACGCATGTGGCTGAGTGCAGGCTCGGCAGGGCAGGGTTTTACCATAATGTTTTATTCAGCAAAGCTTCCTCTCACTCTTGGTGAGCCGCCGTGGCTGCTCGCCCTAGCCCTGAGAGCTGCCCGCTCCTATTCTTGTCCCGCCGGCACTTCCCAAGCGGCACATTGTTGGGATTCAATGGGAGGAAGGGTGGGTTTACAGCACTGAAGGATTAGGAGAAAGGCGACAGCTCTGGGAAGCGGCTTCACCCCTGTCCCAGCGCCTTCGGGAGTCCACAGACCTGCAGCAATGCCGGCAGCTGGACGCGAGTCCCCGGACACACGGAAAACAGCTGGATGGGAGGGATGGCAGTGAACAGGGGCTGCCAGCCAGGTGCCATCAATGCCCAAGCTGTCACCATCCTTCAGTCCTTCCCCAGGGCACTGTGCTGGAGCAGCCTCCCCGACCAACACTGCATGGGGGCAGGAAATGGGGCAGCGAGGCCCCCCCAAAGGCCGATTGTGCCCTGGGAACGAGGGATCAATGGGCTATAAACAGCCGGGGGAGCCGCTCCGGCGCGGAGCGAACAAAGGCATTTCAGAGACAGCTTCCGAGCTGGTCCCAGCTGGGAGAAGGAACGGGACCATTCCCACCCCAGCACACAATAAGGAACAGCCCTCACCCCACAGCCTGGCTGGGAAAGCAGGAGACAAAGGGGAAGGGGCTACTTCAGGGGACAGTGCCAGCCTGCCAGGGGGACAACGTGGTGAGGCCCAGTGCAGGAGGTGGCAGTGGGACACGGCTGGGACATGGCTCTAAATCACACCCAGGCTCCTCCTGCACCTTCTCCCGAGGCTCAGCTGCCCCCGCAGCAAAGGTCAGAGTGTTCCCGGTGGTGCCGGGCCGTGAGCCCAGCGGAGGGCAGCAGTCCAGCACAGGAGAGAGCTCGGGAGGCAAACAGGGCCGGGAGCAGGGCAGTAAAGCTGTCAGCGGGGCAGGAATGGCCCTGGCCGGCGCGGTGTGAACGCTGACTGCCTGCTGACCTCGGCTCTCACACCGGGCACGGCAGATTTATCGTCCCCGGGAGGGGAAGGCCAGGCCGGGGCAGGGCCGGAGCCCTGCTCAGGCACCACGGGAAAAAACAAGCCGGGAGGCAGCGATAACCCCGGCCCTGCTCAGGCAGCTCTGGCTGGGGTTTGTCCCTGCTGTGCCAGCACTGCCTGAGCCTGGAGGGAACCCCGGCCATGGCCCCAGTACCTGCTACCAGCCTCTCCCTGCTCAGCACCCCAGTGGGACCCCTGTCCCCTGGGACCCCACCCTGCGTTGTCACAGCCCTTCTCCTCGAGATAAACACGTCAAAGGAAAGCAGATGACGCAGCTGGAGGAGCCGGGAGGGCGGCACAGCCACAGCACGGACTGGGAATTTGGTGTGCCTCCTTCCTGCCCACCACCCTGCTGCCAGGCCTGGAGGGCAGTGCCCAGCCAGGGACAGCAATGGCATTTGTCCCACTGGAGCAGCTGCTTCTTGAACATGCAGGGAGCAGAGACATGCTGTGAGACTGGGCTGGGCTGTGCTGATGCAGAAGACACAGAGGCCCGAGGACTGACAGAAGTTTATTGTGCAGAGGGCAGAGATCTCCCCACTCCCAACACATCGCCATGCTCAGAGCACCAGAACGGAGCAGGACCAAGACTTTCAGCTCCCCCTGTCACCGTTCCTGGGAGGGATGATGGAGGGAGGGGATCCCCAGAGAGCTCCACGGCTGCTGCACTACATTGTGGCGTGGGGCTGCATTGGGGTTCAAGAGCCACAGGAGATCTGGAAGCAGGGCAGCAGCTCCTCCTGTCACTGGCGGCCAGCCTGACCCCATCCCACCGCACTCGGGTCCAAACTTCTTCTACCTTCACACCATGGAAGAAATCAAACCTGAGGAAACACAGATGGAACCAGGCCGGGAGTGTTTTGTGGTGCAGGCCTGGTGAGAGCTGAGGAGTTTCAGACTCATTCCATCTCCATGCACGGCTCCCTGCCCGCTCTGCTCCGAGCTCTGGGTACCTTGAGCAAATCCATGGGGTGGGCGAACCTGACCCTGCGGAGGGCCCGGGAGGAGCAGCAGGTGCAGGAGGAGGCTGGTGAAGCAGTGCACGTATCAGGGCAGTCCCAGCAGCACCGCCTTTGCCCAGATCACCCTTTATTAACTCTTTTCGGGGCGGTTCCTATTGAGCACGGCCCGAGGGGCGAACTCCAGCTTGTCCTTCAGGCTCACCACCTTGGTCAGGTCCTCGCCCACGATCTCCTGCAGCTTGCGGTCCTCCCGCTGCTCCGAGATGCTCTTCTCCTCCTGGGCCGTGGGCGGGGGGTCTCCGCGCAGGAACCACTCCAGCTGCGAGCCCACCAGCCCCACCACGAAGGCCACCGGGAAGGTGACGTACGGGGCCTTGGAGCGCACGGCCGCCCACAGCACGGACCACATGCCTGCCGGGGCGGGACGCGGCGGTCACCGGCCGGGCCCGCTCGCACCGGGGCCTCAGCGCCAGCCGCAGGGAATGGGGACCCGCGTGGGCCGCGCAGGGACCCCCGCCCGGGTGCGCAGGGACCCCCGCCCGGCCCCGGCCCCCGTCCCGGTCCCGCTCACCCGGCCCGGCCCCGCCCGTTCCGGTAACGGCCGTGAGGGAGCGGCGGGCGGCGCTGCCCCCTGGCGGACAGCGCGGGAACCGCAGCGCTGGAGGAGCGACAGCGGCCGGGACACGGGGGGGACACGGGAGGGACTCATGGGGGACATGGGGGGGACACGGAGAGGGAAACGAGGAACACGGGGGACACGGAGAGGGAGTCATGGGGGACATGGGGGGGACA
>VWZP01008330.1:725-22365 GCA_013396995.1 Dicaeum eximium | reverse complement strand
CCACAGGGTGAGACCCCCGAGGAGGGTCACGGGGTGTGACCCACCCAGAGACACACAGGGAGAGTCACAGGAGTCCCAGGGGAGAACCCAGGGACGATTCAGAGAGAGACGTGCAGAAATCACAGGGGGTGTCTTGGCGGGGAGACGTCATGCGGGAGTCACGAGGAGTGTCACAGAGTGACATCCCACGGGGGTGTCACAGGGGAGACTCACGTGGGGAGTCACGGGGAGAGATCCACAGAGAGACACCCACAGGAGGAGATCCATGGGGAGGGACTCAGACCCCCGTGGGAGATCTCCACGGGGAGATCCACGAGGAAACCTGCCGAAGTCCCTCTCCCACCCCGCGGTCACCAATTTCCCACACCACAGTCACGCATTTCCCACCCCACGGACACAAAAGGATGGGAGACAGGTGAAAGGCGAGCCCGGTGCCGGCCATGTCCCCGCAGGGAAGCGGCCGCTGGCCCGGAGTAACCAAAGTCATCTTTATTAATTGCGGCGATTCGTTACAATAAAAAGGGAGCCACGTGTCACGGTCACTGCACGGCGCTGGCCGGGGCGGGGGCCGGGGGCCCTTCCCAGGCACATCCCTAAATCCGGGGTGCAGGGGGAGTGGAGTGGGGAAGGGCTTTGGGTGGCTGAGTGGGTGCTGCCGTCACGGAGGTGTTTAGCACCGACGGACCCCCCTGAGAGGAGTGAGGGACCCCAGCGAGGCGTCCCCCAGCTGCCTCTGCCTGAGGGCCTGGGCGAGGTTTGGCCCCAGATTTTGGGAGCTACCTGGCACCCACTGGCCCTGCCCTGGGGAGTGGCTGGTGATGCTGCGTGGTGCTGCTGGCGTGGCAGAGTGAGGGACGGGGGTGGGGTCCTCCCCCCTCTGCCACCAAAAGGGACACTGATGGGGACGGGATGTTTGGGGGCAGAACGGGGTTAAGGACAGGGATGAGGCAGATGCAGCCTCCTGCCCCACCACACGGCTCTGCTCTGGAGGGGACTCTCCACCCTGTTCCACCTCTGTGCACAGTGATGGGGGAGCTGGGGACAGCCACATCCCAGGGTGTCCCTTGGCCCTGAGAGGCATCAGGTACGTGACAGCCCTATCCTGGGGTGTCCCATCCCGCAGGGCTCTGGGAGCTCAGGGGGAAGGGGTGACCCCCTGAGGGGGTCGCTAGCTCCACACTCAGCTGCTGGCCACGTCCACACCCCCGTCCCACCCAGTGGTACCAAGCCCAGTGCGGTCCTTGTCACTGCAGGTGGGCTCACTGGGGAAGCATCTCCCACCTGCAGCAAGGCACGGGGCGGGGCGGGGACTATTGCCTGTCCCTGGCTAGTGCCACATCGCAGAGGTGCTCCTGGACTCCAGGCTGGCAGGAGGGAAGGACGGACAGATGAGGGATGGACTGAGGGGAAGGAGGGCTGAGCAGGAAGGGGAGAAGCGCGTGGCGATGCTCCGTGCGAGGGAAGCGGGGCGGCTCGCCGTGACCGGGGGCTTCTGCTGCTCTGGCCCGTCCCACCAGGCAGGACACAGCGCTGGTCACGTGTAGTTTCTGGTTTATTCCTTGGGTTATATTTATATATGTATATAGGGGAGGGAGCCCTGGGTCCCCACGGCACCTGAGCCGCAGGCGGGGGGAGCAGCGAGGGGACCCCTTTGTCCCCACCACGCCCCAAAGCCTCGTGCCGGCAGGGCAGGGCTGGGGGGCTGTGGCCGGGCAGGGGCTGGGGGCCCGTCCCCACCACACACCAGGGGATTGCACTGAGTACAGAGAGGCGGGGGGGCCTGCCTGCAGCCCCCTCCCCTCCAGCCCGGCGGGGCCGGGTCTGAAGGTCACCTCTCCTTGGGTCGGGATGCAGGGGCGGGTGTGCAGAAGGGCTGGGGAGTGGGAAGGGGACACAAAGCTGGGACACAGCCCCAGGGAGGGCAGAGGGAGGGAGAGCCCCGGCCCCCGGGAGAGGCTGGCAGGGGCATGCGGGCGGGGGGGGGAAGGGGACGGGACAGAACCGGGCTTTGCGTTCACCCGCCGTCGGATCCACGAAAGGGCTAAGATAGAAAAGAGAGAAGCTGTGAGTGGGGCCAAGAGCTGCCCCAGGGTGTCCCCGCGGCCCCCCATCACAGTGAGCTACGGCCGCGCCGTCCAGTCCGGGTAGAAAAGCGGAGGCTGCGGTCACAGCCGGGTCTGCGCCTCGGGGATGTAGATCTCGATGCTGTCCGCGCTCTCGGTGGCCGAGCTCTGGCGGAAGGAGGCGGCTCGCTTGGCTGCCAGGAGCCGCTTGCGGGCCTCCTGCCGCTGCCGGTCCACCGAGTCCAGGGAGCGCTCCTTCACCGGGTGCACCTTGGAGCGCGGCGGCTTCTTTGGTATCGGGGGAGGCACCTTCTTCTCCTCCTGCACGGACAACACAGGGGCTTCAGGCTTCAGGAATGGGCAGCCCAGCGGGCTCGCCACAGCTGCTGCTGTGGGTGCCAAAGCCGTGGTAAGAGGCTCCACAGACCCTCCACAGGTTGCAAGGCAGGGCTGCACATCCCTTTATCCATCCCGTGCCCAGCCCTTTGCAGGCAGCTGGGATACATCAGTGGGAGAACAGCCCTTCTCTAGCCTCACTTTTTCCAGCTCTGTTTTTCAAGGGTTTGCCAAAAGCAGTCACCAGTGAGAGCCCAGCAGGGGTTTGGGTGCAGATGTGCTTGGGGATGAGGAGGGAGGGAGAGGTGACACGTTCAAGAGCCA
Organism: Dicaeum eximium; assembly: GCA_013396995.1. NCBI lineage: Eukaryota > Metazoa > Chordata > Aves > Passeriformes > Dicaeidae > Dicaeum > Dicaeum eximium. The sequence continues at coordinate 19,642 of VWZP01008330.1, read as the reverse complement.
GTAGCAGAGCCTTGCCCTTACCTTGGGCTCCATGATCTTCCACCCATTGGCCTTGAGCTGCTGGAGCTCCCCAAACTTCATGCTGACATCCTCAATGGAGAGCTGCAGGAGGTCCCAGAAGCCAGCCAGGTCTTGGAAGGTGGGCACAGGGAATGCGTTGGGATCCTGTGGGGACAGAGCGACAGGGTGCCATCTTCATCCATGGGTGGGACGTTGGCTCTGCTGGCCATGGGGCCATCCCACCCTCCTGCACTGTGGGCTCTGTGTCCAGCTCTGCTCTGTGGTGGTCCATAGCCACTGGCTGAGAGTGTGAGACTCCCCCTCCCCACCACAGCCCACCCCTGGTGCTGCTGCCCACACTCACCATGTTCTGCTGGCAGAGGCGGTAGAACTGCTGCACCTTCTGGGACATGAGGAGCTGGGCACTGCCCACCGCACTCCGGATCTTCTCCAGGACTGGGGGGAGAGCAGACAGTCACGAGCAGCTCAGAGCCCTCCAACACATTGTGTCTTTTCTCTCCTCCATATCCCTCTAGCCCCAGAGGGTTTCCCGGTGTTCTTTGCCCCCACCCAACCTCTTTAGCCTTCCCATCCCAGCCAAAATGTCATGGTTAGCTACAGAAATGCCCAAAGGTTCATCTGCACCTGGTGTGGGCTCAAAGCTAAGGGCTGAGCCCAGCAGGGAAGATGCTCCGAGGTGGGAGCACTGCAGGACAATCACTGTTCCTCCCCATCTCTGCAGGATCTCCAGCCCCTCTCTTTGCTGCAACACCCCACCCGACTCACTCTCCTCGGGCAGGTCATAGTCCTCCGCCTCCCTCTCCATCTGCTGGCACCAGCCCTCCATCTTCTCCACCTCTGCCTGCAGCAGTTTGATGAACCACTCCCCGTCGCGGTGGCACGGGGAGGCGCGGCCGGAGTCGGGGAGGCTGCGGGATCCCCGCTCGATCCAGGCGTCCCGCCGGGGCACCTCCACCGTGTCGTACTGCAGCTGGTAATCCTCGCGGTACGCCCACTGCCCCTGCGTGTGCACCGTCTTGTACACGGCGTACTGCCGGCCCGACTCGGGCTCCGAGGAGTGCCGCTGGAAGGGCCGCCCGAACTGCAGGGCTTTGTCCTCGGTGGCCACGGCTAGGCCGGTGAAGCCCTCGAGCTCCAGGTCCGCCTGCACGCCCGCGGTCACGCTGTTGGAGCGCTTGAAGCGAGCTCGCCTGCGGAGACAGGGGGAGCGTGGGGACCCTCGCGGCCGGCAGGGATTGTCCTGTCCCCCCGCCAGGTACCGCAGCGGCAGGGGCAAGGTCAGGGATGCCCACGGGCAGGATTCGGCTGGGGATGCCGGGGTGGATCCCGGAGCATTCAGGGCCACAGGGACAACCCTGAGCAGCTGCGATCTGCCAGTCCCTCATCTCCTCTGCTCTCAGCCTGTTTCCATGGCTACCAGTACTGGACTGAGGATGGAGAGGAGCGTGCACCAGGCTGCATGGGCACAATGCCGGAGCTCCCCTCCCGCAGGCCATGCAGGTTCTGGCACACCCGGCATTCCCATCCCAGCCAAAATGTCATGGTTAGCTACAGAAATGCCCAAAGGTTCATCTGCACCTGGTGTGGGCTCAAAGCTAAGGGCTGAGCCCAGCAGAGGAGACCCAGCACAGGGCAGGAATAGGGCAGCCCCTTCTCTGGGCAGCAGCGAGGACAAAGGAAAGGCCAAATCCTGCCCCAGGTGGGGGCAGCTAGCCTGGGATGGGGATGGTGCTGAGCTCTAGGGATTCAGCCAGAGGGGAGAGGGAAAAGATGCTGTGGGGTAGCAGTGGTGTGTGGAGCTCAGGAAGCCCCTGGGAACCCAATGCCTCAGTGCAGTGAGTGTGGCAGGTCTCAGCCCAGTCCAGCCATGTGGTACCTTTTGTCCTCCTCCACCTGCACCCCAATGGAGTGGAACTCCCTCTGGCTCCGGCTCTCCGTATCCGAGTCAGAGACGGCCTCAACCTGCCAAGGGCAGAGGGAGAGCGCTGGAGGGCAGCCCCAAAATGCAGCGTGGTGGCTCAGCACGGCCCACACCACTCGGGCAGCCCGCAGGGAGGAGCGGAGCCCACCTGGACGCCGATGGAGGGACGCCACTTCCGCTGCCGAGCCAAGCTCCGCAGCTCCTCCCGGCCTGGGATGGCCTTGATGATGAGCGTGGAGGGCTTGGGAGCGGCGCGGGGCTGCACCGGGGGCAGGTCGAGGGCCACGGCCGTCACCTTGGAGCTCTCCAGGCTCTCGGCCGAGTTGCAGCGAGCCGCGGCGTCTTTGGACCAGGCGGGGCTGCGGGTGACCTCGCTGGGCAGGTAACTCTCGTGGGTGGACTCGGTGCTGCTCTGCGCCGTGACGGAGATGAGAGGTTTGGCTTTGGTTCCTGGAGGGATGGGAGGTGGAGCTTTTCTGTAACTGAAGGCTGTTGTGGGAGAGGCGCAGGATGAAAAGGCACGTGAAAACACAGACACTTGCTCATTTCCCGCCACGATCAGGGGCCCCGGGGAATGCTGCCCATCTCCTCCCACAGCACGGGAATCATGGCCCCACAGGGTTTGCCCCTAAGCTTGGTTAGATATGGGCCGGAGTTCAGAGGGGCTGTTTGGCCAGTTTTTGGGATTGGAGAACACCCCAGACCCACACTGGCCACATTGCTGCACCACCCAGCAAGGCGCAGAGATGGGGACAGAGTGGAGGGAAGGAGGGGATGGCAAATGGGTGCTGGGGACACAGAGCAGCCCTCTGACTGGGACTGGGTGTCGAGCAGGATGCTCACACCATGTCCTGGGCACTATAGGGGTCGAGGGCCAGGGGGAGGGCAGCAGCAGCCCTCGGAAGGTGCCCAGGTGATCAGGCAGGGAGATGTGGGGTTCCCTCACGCGGCCAAGCCCTCGCCAGCCCCCAGGACTCACAAGTGCTGGGCTTCAGGATGCTGCTGGTGATGGGCGGCCCAGGAGGGGCCGACATGGAGAAGAGTGAGAGACAGTCATCGTCCTGGGAGCAGCCTGCCTGGATGGCCCGCAGGTAGCTGTGGCTCCGCATGCGGAAGCAGCCGGGCAGGTCCAGCGCCTCCACGGCCTGCGACTCCACCTCGCCGAAAACCGACTCGCAGACGGCCTCAAACTGGTGGTTGAGCTCGTCGTTGATCTGGGGAGAGAGGTGGGTGAGGCTGAGCCAGGGCAAGGGATGCTCAGAGCAACATCCACCACATCCCTGCCCCAGCCTGCCCTGTGAAACCTGTGCCACAGAACGTACCTGGCCGGTGGTGAAGGAGCGCCCGTAGCTCTGTCCCCGCGGGAGCATTCGCGGTGGCGTGCAGCAGCTGGGACAGTTACAGATATATGAATCAGAATAGTGCCTACTTGCAAACCTAATGAGAGACAGTGGGAATAGAAGGGATCGCACCAAAAGCAACACATTCCAGCAGAGCATTCGGAAACGCAGCCGCAACGATTCTCCCTCTGGCCACTGCTGCTGTCCCCACTCTTCACTGTCCCCAAAACTGTCACCCACTGGGACTGGAGCACGACTCAGCCATCCCCCTTTGAACATGCCTCTTCTCCCCACGGTCTGCATGTGGCTGCAGCAGCAGGTCCCCCCCAAAAGCCCAGCATAGCCATGTCCCCCCCAGTGCCCTGACACAGAGCAGGGACAGGGCTCGGTGCCGCTGCACTGGAGAGCGCGGCTGTGAGCGGGGACGGTGCTGTGAGCAGGGACAGTGCTGTGAGCAGGGACGGTGCTGTGAGCAGGGACGGTGCTGTGAGCAGGGACGGTGCTGTGAGCAGGGACGGTGCTGTGAGCAGGGACATGCCAGTTGTCCTCCCAGGGAGCCCTGGCCCATGGCTCCGCTGCTGCCTGCAGAGCTGGGATGGGGCCGGGAGGCAACAGCCCTTACTTGGTCCTGGCCTGGTCGGCGCTGGAGGAGCGGCGGTAGCTGTCTCGCCGCGTGGCCGCCCTGGGCAACACTTTGGCGCTGATGTCCGAGTCGGCGCTGTCCTCGTCGCCCATGGCCTTGATGTAGCTGCCGCTGCGCATCCGCCGGCACGGGATCTCCCCGTCCTTGCCCGCCGGGTACCCGCTCCACTCGTCCTGCGGCACCTGGAGCAGGAGGCAAGCGTGGGAGGACGTGGTGGCCGGGGTCCCACAGGTGGCATGCAGAGCTGAGCCGCGTGCCAGCCCAGGCCCAGCCCAAATCCAGCACGTGTGCCCGGCTCCCCTGTCCTCCCCATGAATCCCAGAGCTGCAGGGACAGACCCTGTGGGCTCTGACCCTTTTGGAAAGCCCCAAAATCCTCGAGAGCAGATCCCTTCTAACAGCCACAGCTCCCCATTCCCACAGTGCAGGGCAGCACAGCAGCTCCCACCTCACGGCCCCCCTGGCGGGAGCGTCTGGGCCAAATCCCACCCATGCCAGCGCAGCACCCGCCTGACTGTATTGGGCACCAGCCCCACCACGTGCTGCTGACGCCAGCACCACGGGGTCCTTATAGGGCAGTGGCAGGGGGATGGTGTCCCCTGGGGCCCAAGGCCAGGACAGTGGGGCCAGCACCCTGCCCCAATGCCCCCGGTGCCGGCGGAGATGGGCCCCGGCCACCCCCACCCCGGCCAGCACAGCATTGCTGCTCGCTGTCTCCTTCCCCCAGGAAAGGGAGAGAAGAGTTAATTAGCTTTTAATTGGAAGAGGGGTGACCTAGAAGGGAGCCCAGTGATGAGGCAGGCAGTGGCACCCAGCCAGGCACACAGGCAGGATAAAAGCAGTGAGAAGGGAGCAGGCACAGGGCTGCTGGTGGCCCTGAGCTGACAGAGCTGGTCTGACCCCGAATCCAGCACGGGGCAGAAGGCAGCAGATGGGCTTCGAGGGGACATCGGGGACCGGCACAGGACCATGGGAATGGGACACAGGCACTGGGGACATGGAACAGAGCTGGAGCATCCCCACAGCACCCCAGGCTGCTGGATAAGGGGTCCCAGCACTGGCTTGCCCCACAGCACAGTCAGCCCCAGTCCCCTCACCCTGCCCAGCCCCTCACCTGCAGGTACTGGTACGCTCGGTCTTTGGCCTTTGCTTCCTGAAGCATCAAGGTCTTCTCGGTGCCGCCGGCGCTGGGATAGGCTTCACGGGCCTGGCTGACGGTCATGGTGTGCCAGGCACTCCTCTTGAGCGTCTGGCCGTCCAGAGACATGGACATGCCGGCACAGGCCAGGCATTTTCCTTCCCCGCCGCCCTTTAGACTCTTCAAGGTCAAGTCTCTGAAGGCACTTTCGGGAGCGTCCACGCAGTACTGGGTGCCCTGGTCGGCGGCGTGCCGGCCGGACACCATGTAGCTGCTGTCGCTGTCCAGGTTGTCGTCGGAGCTCCACCAGCCCAACATCTTGGACCGGTGCCGGGAGTCCACCTTACGGTCCTTGCTCTTGCTGCGTTTGCCGTGGCGGGACTGGTGGTGGTGGTGGTGATGGTGGTGGTGGTGGTGGTGGTGGTAGCCGTCCCCGCGGCCGTCCATCTTGGCGCCGTTGTAGTCCCGCTTGGCCGGCGCCTCCAGGGAGTGGGACTTGGCGAAGAGCTTCTGGACGGAGTGGACGAGGTGGCGGATGCGGCTGGGGCTCTCGCTGCGGGGCTCGGCGCCGCCGGCCCGGGGGTACTGCAGCGTGTGGAAGCCGTCGTGGTGCAGCGGCAGCTGCTTCTCGAACTGGTCCAGCAGTGTGGGGGGCAGGCGGTTGATCTTGCTGGCAGGGTGGGCGGTCGCCATGCATTCGTCGCAGGAGTCGTAGGGCTGCTGCGCGTGATGCATCCTCGGGAAGGTGCTGCTGGCGCTGGCGGAGGGCGGCTCGCTCAGAGGCCCGCCCGGGCACTCGCTGGCCGCGCCGGGGCTCCGCGCCGGGCAGTAGGGATGCTCCAGGGAACGCGGCTCGCTGGGGCTGAGCAGGTACGGCGGCCGGCCCTCGGGGCCGTGCGGGATGTAGTCGGCGGGATGCTGGCAGTCCTCTGGGATGCAGCGGCAGCGGTGGCCGGAGGAGGGCTGTGTCTGGCTACGCTCCCCATGGTAGCCCTTCATCATTTCAGCACCCACCCCATAGCCTCGGCATCTTGCCGGGATGCCCCGGCGGGCTCATCTGTGGGGACAGGGACAGCACAGTGTCAAGATCCCTTCTGCACCCCCACCACCACCACCAAAACATTGGGGCTACCTCACAGGAACTAGCTGAGAAGGCTGGGAAGTTTCCAGGGCAAGATTCAGCCCTGGGCGAGGCCCTGTGAAGTGCCAGAATCCTGGCCTTCCACGTGGTGACAGGAGCACAGTGCCTGGGCCAGGCACCTGGGGTTAACCCCAGCTCAGGTGCTCGGAGGGGGCAGTGGGAAGGAGAAGGCGCTGCCAGCAGCAATGCAGGCAGCAGGGCCTGCAGACGGCGAGGGAGGACACGCTGCCATCAGCAGATCCTTGTTTTCTTCTCCAACACCAAATATTATGAAGTGTTTCTCCATTAGAAAGCGGCTCTGGCTGAGTTTTTCAGCCGTTGCGATTCACAGCGCCGCTAATGAGCTGCTGCGGGGCCCGGGGGGGCCGTGCTCTGATGGCTCCATCCAGCCCCACACGGAGCTGTGCATGGACACCCACGGTCCAGGGCTCTCCTGCCCTGCAAGCCCTCCAGATGGGGAGCCAGAAGCAGAGGTGGCTGTGCTGTGTGAGGGCAGCCCCAGGGTGACCAGGAGGATGGACAGCGCTGAGCCGGGCTAAGCCTGCGCCAGCCAAGGCTGAGCCGCCTGCACCCGTGGAGGTTTGTGTGCCTTACAGTCCCTCAAAGGCTCTGTCTTTGGTTTGACTGTAAATGAGAATATTACTTATTCTCCAGAGTATCTCTGCTAATTAACAGGAATCGTTAACGCTCTTGTTGTCATATTTGGGCAGGGTGCTGCGGGCAGCATGTCTCCCAGACTGGCTGCAGGGAAAGGTGACTGTGGGACGTTCCCTGTGGCACGTGGGGATTCTATCCCAGAGACTGGAAACGAGGGACATTGAGAGGGCCAGGGCTGTGAGGGAGGGGATTGTGCCCCTGTGCCCCTGGAGGAAAGAGTGGCTGAGGGTCCCCAAGAGGAGTAGGGGTGGGCAGCGATGGCGTTTTGGCTCTGAGCAGCAGACAGGGCCCTGGGAACACATCTGCCCTGAGCCACCACCATCCTCCTTCCCAGCTTCGAGGCTAGATGGCTCAGTCCTGCGCCGCTCCCCATCCTCAGATCCCAATCCTGCTCTAACAAGGCTCCCTAATTGCTGAACGGAAGGTGCAGCTGGTACAGATGATGTCTCTCCCTTCCCGAGAGAGCCGCTGAGAGGAGCAGGAGCAGCAGCATGGGATGGAGCTGCCTCCCTGCCCTGGGATGGAGCAGAAGGATGGAAGGACGGACAGACAGACAGGCTCCCAGCCCAGCTCTGCCTCTGCAGGCTGAGCTATCATCTCCTGCTCGGGGAGGGAAGCTCTCAGCTGATCCAAATATTGCTGCCGTGGCGGCAAGAAGAAGTCAAAATATCTGCGGAGCCTGTCAGCACGAGCCCGCCGGGCTTTTGTGCTCGGCAGGTGCAGGAATTCAACAAAGCCGGAACCGCAGGCGAGGCAGCGCCGCAGCTCCCCCGCACCTGTGGAGCGCTGGCAGCGGGTGGGGACATGCCGTGGTGGAGGATCCGTGTCCCAGCTCACAGGCGACACAGGCGTCTACGCCCTGCCCAGGGACCAGCCAGGCTTCCTGAGGGCAACCTCGGAGTGGAGAAGGGGTTGGGAGTGACCCTGTGGGGCTCAGCACAGGCAGCGCAGCTCAGGGTCCCCGTTCCCGTGTGCCAGCAGGAATGGCCACGTGCAGAGGATGAGAGAGGCCACTGAGCCCACTCCTCTCCCCTGTCCCAGGAGGGCACTGTGGACAGGCTGGCACATGGGACTGGGGCAGCTGGCAAGAGCGTGGTTCATGGGCAGATGGCCGAGAGCTGGAGCTGTGTCCCTCCAAAGGCCAACCCACTGAGCAGCCCTTGGGATGGAGGGATTTGTGCCACCAAAGCGCAGATTTAAGTCAAGGGGGAAAAAACCCAGCCCAGCTGAATTTTGTGCCATTTAACACCAGGGTAATTACCACCAGTGGGAACCTACCGCCCACACAATTATGTGCTAGGATAAACTGGAAGAGCATAATTACCATTACAAATAACTCACTCTTCGCCTTTATTGCATCCAGCGCCTGGGGAAACTCCCACCAGTGGCTCCCCACCACCACCCCCCTCTGATGTCTCTCCCCATTTCGAGGGTCAGCACAGTGAGGAGAGGGTCCCCAGTACTCCAGGCCATCCTGAAATTCAGCCTCCTGTTTAATTTCCCATAGGAGCACTTGGCAGAGGCAGTTCCACTTCCCCATCCCAGCAGCTGCCCCATGAGATCCCTGCCTTGGAGGCAGCGCCGTGCCGAGGCCCAGGGCTACAGGGATTCAGGGCAGACCCACCAGGAGCCTGAGCATCCCTGAGACCCCAAAGCACCCAGAATCCTCCCATCTTTCCTCCAGTTCCAGGAACATCAGCGGGGATGTGAGAGGACACCAAAACCCCACCACAGTGTCTGGGTCTGGCAAACCACCCTGACACAGGACAAGAGTGGGTTTTCCAGCACTTCCAGGTCTAACCCCAAGAGCTGGGGTTGATGGCCCTGCACTCAGGGGATCCTGGCCCTCTGCCCTTCCCCAACAGCCCCACCATGGCAGCCCGTGCTGGGGTCCAGTGAAGCCTGTTGGTGGCACTCACCGCCCGGCGCTCAGGGGGATGCTGTCCTCATGGCCTCGCCAGCAGCAGCTCCTCCACGCTGGGAATCCCTGGGGCAGCAGGCTCTGGGGGAGGAACAGGACAGGGATGAAGCCAGAGCAAGGGTGTTCCCCCCCAAAACGAGCCTGAGCCACCTCCCTGTGTATTTTTTATCAGCCCAGCCTTCCATCCTTCCTGAGGCCGCCCCACACCAGCACAGCAACGGGGACAGCTCCGCACGGCCACGGCCACGTGTTTCACCCACTTTAGCCCCAAAACCATGCCCAGTCCCATCCTGTTATGCAATTTCCTGCCAGCGGGTGCCGGAGCCGGCCCAGCGGCCACCTCGCCATCAACTTGCATTTGCTCTGGATCCGACCGCTCGCTCCACAAAGCCTCCTCCCGCCACCCCGGCTTTCCAGCCTCACCAAAGGGACTTTTTCCAGCTTCCAGCGCGGGAGAGGCGCGAGCTCGGCCCGTTCTGCTCTGCAAATTAATGCGAGGTTCTGCCAGCTTGGGTCCTGCTGGGGACCTTTATGGCTTGGGATGAAAGTGGGAGAGAACAAACACGCAGCGTGAGCGCCCGGCACCGCGCGCGAGCTGGAGCCGGGGAAAAAATAAAATAAAGTGGTTTTCCCACTTAGGGGCTGAACAAATTTGATCTACGGTCGTCGGAAGAAAATAAATATGGAATACCGCCAGGTCGTTTCCACCGTGCTTTTAATCTATTTACTCTTTCCCCGCTCATTGTAAGCGAGAAGGATTGTGGAAAGCAAACATTTTATTTTATTACTAATTGCTCTGTTATTTTATGAGGCTGAATTAGTAAAATTTACTCAGCCTGGAGGAAAAAAAAGAGGGGCTTGGTAAGAGATCACCTAATTTAGCACAGAAAGGGGAAAGGGAAAAGGGAAAGGTGAAGAAAGGGAAAGGGAATAGGAAAGGAAAGGGGGGAAAAGAGAGGAAAAGGAAGGAGAAAAGGGGGAAGGGGGAAAATATAAAGGGAAAGAGGAAAAGAGGGAGAGGAAAACAGTGTGAACAGGATGCAAAGATCACAGAATATACACTGGCTGCAATTAGGAAATCAAAACCAATTACTGTTAATAAAAGAAAACAGAACAGCTGCAGGCAGGCACTGCCTGCAGAGGGCTGTGAGGGGCAGGATCCAGCTGGGCACTGCTGGAAAAAAAGGATGAGGCAAGATTTTTTAAAAGTCATGAAAGATGAACACAAGCTGAGGATTTGCAAATGTGAGTGGAACAGGAAGTGTTTACCGAGGCCACTGAGAAGGCCACAGAAGCCAGCACAGCTGGCTGGGACCCCAACAGGGCTGGGGGGCTCTGATACCCCAACAAATCTGGGAGACTCTGGCACCCCAAAATGACTGGGGGGCTCTGGCACCCCGAGGCTGGGGACAACTCCCCTGGTTCAGCCCTGCCCTGACACATCCCTTCTCCCCGAGCATGGGCTCTTCCCAGGCACCAAACCCAAACCCACGGTGCCCCAGGGCTCCGGTTCAGCACAGTCGCCCCGCTCCACGCCCCGGGAGGCTGAGGACAGGCCGTTCGACGGGCTGGGCACGTTATTAAGCACATGATTAATTTTGGCACCAGCCCCAGCTGCCTGACAGCTCCTTCTCCAGGGCTGGGAGAGCGAGCGCGAGAGGTGCTGCCTCTGCTGATGCAGCGGTTGGTGGGATGAAAAATCCTGCAATGCAGCACTGCTTCTTAATGAGCCATTTGTCTTTGAGTCTTCTTCACTCATTACCATGCCGGGAGAGGGATGGGAGTTGCCCCACGTCCCCGTCTGAGCAATTACTCCTGGAGCAGAGCGAGGAAATACGGGCACGACGCGCCCAGCTGCCAGGGATCCCGGCACGGCCGCCAGCGCTGGGACTCCGCCACAACACCGCTGGCTCGGGCTGCTGCCACCACGAGGGGAACAGGAACCCCCTCCCTGCACAGCCCACACAGCCCAGGACCACCCACCCTGGCCCCAGACCTGATTCTCTGGGGGCAAGAGCTGTGCTGCTGTGCTGGGTGTGCAAAGGAGCTGGAGCACCCTGGAGCTGCCAAGGCAAAGCCAGTGGAGAAAGGAGCCTGGCACTCCATCGCTGCAAAGCCCAATTCAGTTCTTGGTGGAAGAACCACATCTTTAAAAGCCCTTTAAGACAGGGAACATCCAGGCCTGGCAGCCAGATCCCAGGAATCTGGCTGAGAAGGAAAGAAGTAGCACAGGGAATGGGCTGTGGCAGCAGGCAGAGGAAGGGCTGGCAGGGGTGAGAAGCCAGAAGCCCCATGGCACAGGCACCTCCAGCCCCCTTGGCCTTGCAGCAATGCCCATCCTGCCCACAGGAGCCAGGACATGGCACACGGGCCATCGACTGCCAGAGGTGGCAGCCCACAGCCAGAGCATGAGGAGTGCAGCCAACTGAGTTGGGGGACTGCCGTGGAGAGACCCCCAGGCCAGGCAGAGCTCCAGGGACCCCAGGCCACGCCAGCTGGCACAGGAACTGTGGGCACTGAGGCGCACGGATGAGCACCCATCACCGGTGATGCCCACGGACAGCTCCCCTGCCATGGGCACACCGACATCTGCCCGCACTGCCTGGGGCCAGCAGCAGCCAGCACGCTCCTCCAGTGCCTTCCAGGGCTCGATGGGAAAGGCGGACGTGCAGGTGACACCGGGGAGCCCAGCAGGATGGAGGCCACAGTCTGATGTTTGCCCTGCCGTGAAGGGAAGGGACAAGCAGGGACGTCCCGCTGTGCTGTGCTGGCCCTGGGGGCTCTGTCCCCGTTCCCACGGGAGCTTCACTACAGCACCAGCGGTGCCCCAGGTGGGCAGTGGGCTCCAGCATCTCCCAGGAGTCAGATCTGCCTGTGCCAGAGGCACTGAGGGCCTGGGCAGCCCCTCAGGCCCTGGGGCTGTGCCAGGGGCCCGAGCTGGCAGCGGTGCTGGATGAACCCCATTTCCCCATCACCCCCATTTTTCCCTCCCACCTACAGGGAGCCTCCAGCTAGGCCATGCTGCCGTGGTTTAAAGAGCCACTTACTCCCTGGCCATGCTGTGTAATGACTTAAGCCAGGGATCACTCCAAAGCCTCTTTGGTGAGCTCGGGGGAACGCAGCTTTAGCACTGAGCGTGGCAGCAGTGACAGCTCTGGCCATCTCCTGCCCATTTCCTCCAAGCCCCTGGGCAGGCTGACCCGGCCGTGCCCAGCTTCACTCCCAGCGAGCCCCCAGCAGGCTGGCACCGCCATCTGACTCTGCTCCTGCCAGGTGCTTGCCTGAGCCACGGCTCTCACCTGTCACCAGCCTTGCTCCTCATCCTGCTTTCCCCAGCACGCAGCACTCTCCACTCCGACCCCAAATAACAACAATCCCAAAGGGTTCCCTTCACGGCACCACCCCCTCCCGCGGGGCCGCAGGGGCCGGAGTTTCCAGGAACAGGAGGAAGCAGAGCCCCTGTGCCAGCAGGGATGCTCCGGGCCATCACGTCCCAGTCCCAGGCTGCATCCCCTGGGGCCAGGGCTGGGATGAGCACAGCGAGCCCGAGGCATGGCACAGCCCAGCTCGCCAGCAGAGGACCCAAACTGCCGCCTTAATGGATGGGCTTAATTTGCAAAGCTGATGAAAACCTAAATATTTAAATACATAATTCTGCACAATGCTCTTAGCACGGGGACAGAGCACGGGGAGGGGGAGCATGGCTGGTGAGTGAGGACACGGTAGGCATGGGGGATGCTCTGGTGGGACCACCTGGATCACCTGGGCCAAGAGCACCTCCATCACAATTTGGGGACCATGCACGCCCTTGTCCCTAGAACTAGCAGCACCTGCAGAATGGATGTTCTGCTGTTGGCACTGGAGACCTGCTCCACCACCAGAAGCATCCCAGAGAGAAATGTGAGGAAAAGGGAGCGTGGTCCAAGCCAGGGAGCTGTGAAGTGCAGCGGGATGAGCCCCCATGGAGATTACACCACCGATATTCCTGCTACAACAGCTTAGAGATAAAAGAGATTTGCAGGATTTACCAGCAATACAAATTGAATATTTAATTTTAGCTGCAGGGGAGGAGCAGGGGCTCATCCCAGGGGTGCACGGAGGTGTGCAGGTGGTGGGCCCAGAGAGATGTTTCCAGTTCTTGGGGGAAAACTGTTGACAGAGCCATCCCCACGAGCCAGAGGGGCTGGGCATTGTCATGGCAGTGGGACTGGGCATCCTCTGCCCAACCTGCCCCTAATCCCACCAGCCACTCACCAGCTGCCAGCTGCATGGCACAGCCTCTGCCAGCATGTGGGAGCTCCTGTGGGATCGTCCTTGGATGAACCACGTGTGTGGGCCCAGCACCAGGGAGGCTCTGGGGGTGCTCAGAGGGGTCCTGGCCCCACACGCTGCCCCTGGGCCGGCCCTGAGCCAGTGCACGGCTGCTTCGCTGTGCCCCGCTCTGCCCTGACCAGGGCGTACCCAACAAGGCTGTGCCTGGCTGAGGCTGTCCCTGCATGAGGCCATTTGCCACCCAGGGCACTTTGGGTGCCACCCAGGGCATATGGGCTGGAGGCAGCAGGGAGGGAGACAGATCTGAGTATCCTGTGGGATGGGGTGAAGAAACCCCCAATCTCTAATCTCTTCCAAGCCAGAGCAGGGGCAGAGGACAGGCAGCCAGCCCCCTGCCACCTGTGAGCATGGGGCTGCTGGCTGGCCCCAAGCCCAGCACGGGGTCCCCATGGTGCCACCGAGCCAGGTGCCCATCCTGGCTCACCCCTCCATGGCCGGTGTGCCGTGCTGGCGCGGGTGCCAGCACAGGGCTGGGCTGGGGGAGGACGGCAGGAGATGAATGAGGGAGTCGGGAGGCTAATGGCATTGTCTGGAAAGTAGGTCGTGTGCTGAGCAAAAAGATATTTATATCAAAGCTCGTTCCCCCGCAGAAGTTCCCGAGCTGGGTACAGGCAGCACCACGAGCCCATGGCCGCTGCTGTGCACCCCCGTGACACCCGTGTGGCACCTCATGGCACTGCACACCCCCACGGCACCCCCTGCTTGGCTCCACGCCCAGCTCTGCCACCCTGGGCCCCCACTGGCCCCGGGGCTGCCCTGCTCAGGGGTGGCAGTGCCGGAGGTGAAGTCATCCCGCTGGAATGGGAGCCACAGCAGCTTTGCCTTTCTCTGACCTGGCCGCGGGCGCTAGGCGCTGAATGGCACCAAGTTATTTTTATTTTAATGCAACCTTTGCCGAGGTGTGATACTGCCCTGGACATTTCCCACATGGGCACAGTCAGCCCAGGATGGCCACGGCGGGTCCTGCCCAGCCCAGCCCAGCCTCAGGCCAGCTGCACCACCCTGGCTTCTCCCAGCACCCAGCTCTGCCCACGCTCCTCACATCCTGCATCACCCCTGACCTGAGCTTGGGCCAGGTCTCAGCCTTGTTGCAAAGCTCAGCCACCTCCTTTCCTGCTGGGAGGAGACCTGTGCTCCAGGATCCCTCCCTCCCACCTCCAGCCTTCCCAGAAAAGCCAAGAAATCATCCCAGAGAGCCCAGATGGAGTCAAGTGCTTTTTCCCCCTCTGGCCATGCTGCCCCAGCTGTGGAGGTGACCCAGGCAGCAGCCACGGGGCCATCCAGCCCTGCTCTCCTGTGCCCATCCCCATCCCACACCTGGCAGCCTGCGATCCAGCACGGGAGCAGGTTCATTTCCCGTAATAGCTGTGTCGGCTGAATTTACAGCCTGGCTCCGAGTTATTAATAATAATGGCCTCACTCTTAAGTAGGGCTTTTCATCTGCCTCAGAGCCCTTTCCAGAGGACGTCTGCAGCATTATCACAATTTTATTCTCGTTTCAGTGGGCACAAGAGTGAGATGGAGAAGGGGTGGCTGATCTGTGGTGTGGAGCACACGGTCCCACGGGGAGCCTGGCCACGGATCCCCCAGGAAGGCTGGGATGCCAAGGGCCTGTCGGGATGCAGCCACAGCACTGAGGCTCCTGCCAGCCGTGCCGTGGTGATTTACACCAGCAGCGAGCCCGGGCCCTGCCGCACGGATAAATCCACTTCAGGCAGCAATAAACCAGCGTCACCACATCGGTAATCCGCAGCACTCCCACCGCCGTGAGGAATCCAGGGGCAACGCACATGTGCCGATAAATCCCGGGTTTGTCTCAGCAGGGAGGTCCCTGGGGTGGAAATCCCCGGTGGAGCCGTGGCCGGAGGGGTGGGTGCAACCAGGATCTCATGGGAGATGCCAGCAAGAGAGACCCTGGGGATGGATCCAGCACTGGGACTCGCAGCGGCCACGTGGGAGCGGGGACATCCCCAAACATCCCTCCCCGTGTCCCCCCGTGATGCCCACCCACCCCAGGCGGCTCCGGTGTCTCCCTGCCGTGCGCCACGGCGGGGCTCGATGGGCAGATTTATTCCCCTGTAAGAGAGCTTTGATCTGAAGTTATTTTTTGTTTACTAGCAACAAGGTATTGTAAATACATCTTTGCCGATAATTATAGAGTCTGGGCGCACACCTTAATCTCCATAAAATATCAGATGCTACAATTTGCCTGATTTAATGAGATTGGAGGCTGATAAGCCGCTGAGCTAAGCTGTAAACTTGGGGGGGAGGAGGGAAATGATTGCAAATGTGCTAAACCGCCTTCGTCCTCCTCCTCCTCCTGCTGCTGCCACGTGCCCAGCCCGGGAGCGTGTGCCCAGCCCCGTAGCCCCCTGCCCAGCTCCCGGGGTGTGCCCGGGCTGCGCCGCAGCAGCTTCACGCAGGGATGGGCATTTAGGGCAAACGGAGCTTTTTATACTATTTACCTCATTAAAACTCCAAGAGCTGAGCTGTGGCCGGGGGCTGTGCCTCGGCACACTCTGTGCCCCGTGGGCCCCGTGCCTTGCCAGGGGGAGCAGCCCAGCCCCAGGGCCAGGCTGGGTCCATGTGCCAGCCGAGGTGCGAGGACAGGGTCCCCAAGGGGCACGGCTGGGCTGTGTGAGCAGGTCAGGATGAGCGTGTCCTTGTGGGTCCAGCAGTGCCCAGCTGTGTCCAGCTGTGTCCAGGCACGCACAGCCCTACCTGGCACCACCGGCCATGCCAAGGGCAAGCTGGGCTGAGGGGTCCATGCCACAGGGGGCTACCCAAGGCCACCCTCCTGCACGTGTACAGCTGTGCCCTCACCATGTCCCTCCATCACACGGGGGTCTGTGCAGTGTCAGGTGCCCGGGTGGGGGTTCCCTCCTGCAGGGATGGGGGGGCCCTGCCTGGAAAGCAGGAGGCTCCTCCCGGTAACGAGCAGCCCCGTTTCCACAGCAACCTTAAAGGCCCACAGGTGCTGCCTCTCACACGGACCGGCTGTGGCATTTCTGGGGAACACTCAGCCCGTCCCCCTGCCCAGCATCCTGGCCTCAAACAGCAGCACCCCGTCCCCCCAGCCAGCAGCCCCCAGTCCATCTCCCCCAGATGCCACCTGGGCTCACCCACAGCCCTCTCCCTGCACTGAGACCCCCAAAGGGTGCAGACCCCTTGCAGCAAGAGAGACAGGACCCCCCAAACCACCCCTGTGCCCACCCCGACGTCATGAGGAGCTGGTGGTGACCTACAAATGTCAGGCTGACTGGTTAATTACTTTCCCTCTTCCTTGGGCCGTTATCAGATGGAATCAGACGTCACCTGAGACTGTTAATTGGGCTAATTATTCCAGTTTCAGATTTTAAATAATTAGTTACTGTTGACTCCAGCCTGACTTCCGCAATCTTCTATAAAAAGGTCAAACGGTTCCTGGATCCCAAAACCCAAGAGGTGGGGTGGAGGGGCTGGAGCAGAGGCCAAGCAAATTGAGATCCCTGAGCTGGCTGGGGACACTGGGGACAGCGTGGTTCCCACCAGTGCCTTGAGCTCGCACTGGACCTGGCAAGACAGGGACATCATCTGGCTCAATGGCAACAGAGGGAAACCAGGAAAGGAAAGGGGGTATGGAAGCACAGGGTGAAGGGTGGGGGGGTGGGACAGAGCCCCTTCCTCCCTCCCTACCCCAGCATGGTGACAGCTGCCTCAGGCTGAGCTCCCTGCCCAGGCTGAGCCACAATAACCCCTCCAGCAGAGCCCAGGTCCCACTGGCACCTCATCCCTCCTGGTTTGCTTTCCCAGGGTTGAAATCTCAGTCCGGGGTTTTCAGCTGTGATTTTCCCACAGGATTTCCCTGTGGACACCGGGCAGTGGGCACAAGGGCAGCACGTGCCCTGCAAAGGGTGATGGTGGCCAAAGCAGTTCCTGGTGCCCACGGGCTCCCTGCAGGGATTACCTGTCACCTGCCCAGGGCATTGCAGAGAGGGACACGCTGGGCAGAGGGACAAGCAGAACGAGCTCATCCCCGGGCTCATTCCCTCAGGAACACCACGCTTTCTCCCAGCCTCATCCCCGCTATTAATAGCCTTCACTAGCCTCCTCGGGAGCCATTTGCATATTTGATTGCAACTCCGGGGCGGGGCAGGGCCCTTCAATCAGCCGCTCCCGCAGTCTCATTTGCATGGGTTGACATTTTGTTCTGGGAGCAGTGACACCGGCACTGCGGTCGGGGACACGGTTCTGGGGGGCCGAGGTGAGCACAGTGTCACCAACCAGCAGCGCTGCCCCGGGCACAGCCTGTGCCTCCCCGGGAGCGCCAAGCAGGGCCGGCAGCCCCTCCCTGGCTGTCCCAAACCCGTCAGGGGGTGATGGAGCCTCGGTGGCCCCTGTCCCCACATGCCCTGCCCTGCCCTGCCCTGCTCTCCAGCCCGACTCACAACATCCCGTCCCTGTCCGACCTGCCCGGCGGGACGATCAGAAGCGCCCGGCGGAGGGAAGGCTGTGCCCAGCCCGGCGGGCAGGGCGTGGGGTGACGGGCACGGCGGAGGGTGGCAGGGCCACCGTGGGGTGACGGGCACAAAGCTCCGCGTGGTTTCCCGTCCCACCTGCCCTGTCTGGAGCTGCCGCACATCAAAGGTCAGGGCAGGGCGGGACGTCCCCAGGGAAGCGGGGGGACTCCGAACCCCAACGCGCCCGTGGCACCCCCGGGGGAGCGAGGGTCGGGAGCCGCCGCCGCCCGCTCCGTTCTGCAGCTGGGACTCGCAGCGGGCCCGGGACGGCAGCGGGGGATCAGCACCGCGGACAGAGCCCGCCGCCACCGCCACCATGGCCAGCGCCACCACCAAGGCCACCACTGTCACTATGGCCACCAGTGCCATTGCTGTGGCACCACCGCCACCGTGGCTACCACTACAAACTCCCACCACGAACACCACTGCCACGGCCACCACTGTCCCCACTGCCACCACAGCCACCATTACCACCATGGCCACCACTACCACGAGTGTCACACCACTCAACAACACGTGCCACATCCAGCCATCCTGTGGCCCCGCCGCCAGCCTCTGTCACAGCCCCAGGCCAGGGATGTGCCAGACAGCGGCAGGAGGAGCTGGGCGGCTCCAGGGCCGCGGGCAGACACAGCCGGGAGCTGTGTCCCAGGACGGCCTCGCTTCCCCCCGGCTCTTGGCATCACTTGGCAGGAAAATAAAAAACAAAGGTGAGGCGTGGGATCAAGCCTCAGGATGACAGGGATCGAGAGAGGGCTCTGCTGCTTCCCTCCCTCCTGCCTCAGTTTCCCCTCCAAGAAAACAGACCAGAGATACAGGTTTGTGTCACGGAGAGGCAGGGTGGTGGGGGAAACCACGGAGAGGCACGGAGGGACCCAACTGCCACTGTGACTGTGCCAGGAGCGAGCTGAAGACAGGCAGGGCTCGAAGCACAGATGTCGGCACCGGCTGTGCCGCTCCCCGGCAGCGGGGCCGTCTGGCAGGCGGAGCTGGGGCTCCCCGGCTCCATCCACGGCCCAACACACAGACACGCAGAGGGGACCCCGTCCCTCGCATACACAGAGGTGCAGCCCTGCCCTGCTCCCCACACCCCCACTCAGCACACCCCTCCCCCAGTGCTCCCAGCCCCAGCACACACCCCCTGCAGCACTCACAGCCCCCAGCCCCAGCACACACCCCCCTGCAGCACACGCAGCCCCCAGCCCGGCTCGGCAGGGACCGGCACCGCAGACCTCGGGGCTGGGATCTCCCCATCCCGGTCGGGCGAGCTTCCCGGCTGTGCCGAGGCTCGTCTGAGCGAGGGCT
>VWZP01008329.1:0-15381 GCA_013396995.1 Dicaeum eximium | reverse complement strand
TGCTTCAGTGTGTGCAGAGATTAGTTGATAAGGCTATTAAAGGAATGTTTTTGGTTGATACAGAAGGAGGAGATATGGGGATGCACAAGACTGATAGTACCTTGGACCTTATTAGCATAAAAGATTTAATAAACAAAATGCCTTGGCAAAAGCAAACGGAACTCTGAGATTGAGTCAAGATTGCAAGAAGATCCAATCAGACAGTTTTCTGGGAAAAGAAAATTTCATTAAGCACTGTGAGCAAAGGAATATTGTGATATGTATAAGTTTGTGTATTTGATTGTTACCCAATCTTTGTAGTAAACATTGCTAGTCTCCTGAAACAGTATATAAGTCCTTGTAAATTCCCAATAAAATCAGATTCTGATGACCGTTCAGTTTCCCCCGTCTCTCTCCATTGCCGATACCTACCCACCTCTCTAAACTGTCCCAGTCCCAGAGGTGTTATAGGCAGCTTTGTCCTGGTGGTCACAGGCCAGCTGACACTGCTGGACATCAGAGGAGGATCTTATTGCAAAACATTTTCCATACAGTCAACAAGAAATTCCTTCAGCTTGATTATAAATGTTGGACCTAACCCTTTTGACAGTAGCCTTCTAAAAGAAACCAACTATCTACCCAAATCAAGTAACAATTTACTCCGGGTAGTTAATTCCATTGGAAATACTTTCTTCTTTGTCTTTTTCCTTGAAGAAACAGAGTATGAAAAGCAAATCTAAGCTCACATTTTCAAGTTATCTCAGATCAGAGATACAAACAGCTAGAATTATAACGTCACACTTTACAGCGATGTAATCAAACCGAATTGACGTGATGCCAGAGTTCTTCAGCCCAGCTAGCTCCCAGCACTGTCGCCAAGAGTTGGCTGCCCCCAGAAAGCCACATGAATCTGGGGTGCAACTGTAGGGCTCAACTGCTCTATGGCACAGGTACAGGTGGTATGTGTCCAGAGCAGGGACAAGAAACAGGGAGAGGTCTTCTGTATGATTTCCAAGGGTGTTTGCTCTCAGGAAGGTCAGGGACAAAAGACCAAGACCATGCCGGTACAGGAACTTATATATGGGGGAAGGTTTCAAGGGGAGGGTACAATCTCTAACCAATAGGGAGAAAGTGGGGGAGGAGTAATGGGCAGGGTTTACAATATTCCAATCAATAGGGTATATAGGGGGAGGGAAACAGTTCAAATAAACCAGTGGTGTCTCGAGTAACAGATGATTGGCAGGATTCTTTCTGGAACAAGGGGTAGGTACGTGATATGATTGACATTCAGTGGGAGGAGGGACTGGGAACATTCTCGAACAAGGGGCAGGGATAAGGGGAGATTGACAATTCTGTAGGAGGAGCTCTAGGGAAGACAGACAACCAGGGCGAAACCAACAATACAGGGGGAAAGGAACAATCCATGAGGGATAAAATATACATACTATAACAATACAAAATTGGGGGGGGTGGAGGTGGTGTGGTATCCAACCAATAAGGGTTATACAGGGGAGGAATATAAGGCAGGGAATCATTTGTCCTTGGTCCCCAGCCAGAGAAGGACTTGTTTTGTCTACCTGCTCTGTGCAGATACAATTCCTCTCAGGGCCTGGGAATCAAGGACACCTAAACTGATAGGGAGTTACAGAGGAGTGGAACAGTTTAAGCAATTCAAAACACAATAAAAACATGCCGCAACATCGAATTTCTGAAATAAATTTCTTCATAACTGACCTTTCCAGATGAATGACATGTTGCTACCCTGCTCCATAGACAATCATTTCCAGTGGAAAGACTAACTGTTCAGATAATTTTAAGTAAGTGATCCATGCTTCCTCCATTCTGCTCTCATCCAGTGGACTTACAGCAAACTTTAGGAGGCAGCAGCTCAGCTGTTGAAACCCATCACCAAACTGGAGATCAATGATCAGTACAGGGGAGAAAAAATTCTTTCTGGGCAATGCAGAAGACATACACAAAGAATTCTTTTGAGTCTACCACCTTCTGTGCTGTCACCCTCTTTATCACTTGGCCACAGACTCAGGACATAACCATCTGCTGATGGTAGGGGAGTCATTTGCATAGGAACAGACAAGAAGGTGACAAACAGTGCTTGGTGACCTTTTAACAGGAGCATGAGGGGAAAATGGATGAGCTGTGCAAAAGAAATTCCAAGTTAATGCAAAGCTGATTTTTTAATATCTGGCTATTGAGGGTGGTGAGCAGCTGGAAACATATTACTAGGATCCTTGCTATGTGTAAACACAAACCCATAGTATGGATAAACAGTAACATCACACTGAATTTTTGGCCAAGAAGCTCCATTAACTCTTTAGAAATTACAGACAGAGACACTCTAGCCAAACAACCATTCATCTCCTTTGGGCTAGCAGCAGAGGAATCACCAATGCTTGGGGTGGGCCAGCTGCTTGTCAAATGCAGTAGGAGGTTTTCACCCCAGCAATGCATCTTTTGCCTGACTGTTGCATGTCTAACTTTGGAAATGCATTTGACACCAGCAGTTTAGATGCTACTTGACTTTCCTCTGAGATCCCCATAGATGCTGCCAAAAGTCCAATGTAAGTAGTGGTTCAGTAGAAAAGTGGATTGAGATCACCAACCCCCATGACAAGTCCCATTTCAGGGGGACACCTGAAGATTACCACTGTAATTCCTTACTGGTCTTTCATGCTGCTTCAGTAGGTAAATGCATGCACATCAAAGTTCCTGCAGTGCCATCATTCTGAGCAAAACATCAAAGACAACAAAAAGTCCCTCTGCCAACAGGGCTGAGGTAGAAGAGTGTGCTGGGAAGAGCCTTGCAAGGTGTTGAAGGTTAGGGCTGACCAAGGATCACCCCTCCACTGATACCTGTCAGGTGTTTTGTACAGTCAACTTCTCTGCTTGATGAAATTCAGAAGCTCATTAAATTACACCCTGAATTAATCTGGCCCGTTGCCAGGTGAGTAAATAAATCATAAGATCCACACTTTCTGTTACAAGCTGCTGCTTTTTTTTTCATCCCTCATTACTGCCCCAGGTAAGATATAATGCCTTTATTAATCTAGCCAAAGGATTGGCTAGACAATATAACACAAACATAAACCCCTTTGACAGTAATTTAAAAAAAAAAAAGAGGAAAAGAGAAATATTTCTAACAATAAATTAGTGTCATAACTAGCCAGGCTATCTCCCTAGGAGGGAAATCGAGGGACTTTGAACTTCTGCTTTTGTGTTATGGCATTGGTGTTCAGAGGGCCCCTTTTGACATCTCAGCCTCTCATCCCTGAGTGACATGACAAGCAGCTTGTCACCAGCTCTGTCAGACGCCACTGGAAGTAGTCACAGCACACTCCTCCACCTTTGGAAATGCCAATCATGGCCACATCCTGTGTGGGAACTTGCTTGTCACTCCCCTTCAAAGACACCCATCTCCCCAGGGATGGCTCTGAACACCCTTCATTGTGGAGGATGGGAAGGCAGGAGAAAACCAAGGCAGAAGAATCCTGGCTGTTCCTCAGTGTCTTATAGAAAGCCACCTTTGCATTCTGCTTGGGGCAAGCCAAAAAGCCCTTCGCAAGCATGGAAATAGCTCCAGGGAAAAGGTGTCCACAGTAAGTTGTGGGATCATCAGGTTGGTCTTCTGTGCATGGTTTCCTCTGAGAAGGCAAAGCAGGTGTCTGCTGAAATTGGTGATGAGCCAGTGGAGAACTGGAGCTATTAGGTTTTCTGGAAAGGAAGTGTCTTTTTAGGTCCCCGAGAAGGCAGTCTCTTCCCTAAAACTCTGGGTGCTCACTGGAGGCTGCTTTTCCTTTCAGTGGTGGTGAGAAAGGAGAGGTCTGATGTTCCTGTGAGGTAGATTACTCTGGGTGAACTCCTTTTTCATTCCCCAGATCTGGTGCTGTGACAAGAGCTTTGCTTCAGGCAAGCCAGGGTTCTACTCCAAGGGTTGAAATTCTGGGGTATGATGCAGTGCAAGAGGGGCAGGGTTTTGAAGCAGCAGCAGGTCCATACAGCTGTGTATGATGCACAGCATGTGACACAGTGTGTGAACAAGGAGGGTGTGATGCACAAGGCTTGTCAGACCTCTGAGTCCTTTGAAAGAAAATGATAGCAAACAGATGGGGAAGTTCCACTAGGTCCGCTGCAGACAGCACCTCTGGGGATATCCTCTGCGAAGAGGCAGCTTCAGTCCACACCCTGCCAACAGGCCCTTAGTCCCTCTGCCTCTGGTGACTGAAGTGACCTCTTCTTTCTCTGTGCCTACGTTTGAAGTCCTGCTGGATGATGAAATGTGCTGCTATGCAGAAGGGGTGCACAGTGTGGGGCTATCTAGGAGCTATAGTTTGTAGGTGAGATGAACGTTGTGTCTACCTGAAGGGGCTGCTATGGTGAACATCCTTCAGGCTTTGGTGCAGTCATTTTTGCAGGGCTAGCATCTCCAGGTCCCAATTGAGATGGCAGGTCTTATTGTGTTCTCCATCTGAGTGGTATTTTGCCAAATCAAGCCCAATAGTGAGGATGTGGGATGGGGGGGCGGAGGGGGAGGCGGGAGGGGAGGATGTGCAGGAGCAGCCACGTAACAGTTTCCGAGCATGGCTGCATGCAGTGGGTATATCCACGTCTGTCTGCTGTTTCTGGGTCCCTAGCTCTGCTGGACTGTAACAGTGTTGTGCCAAGAGAGCCTTCATGTGCCAGGGTCCCAGGGAGATTGTGGTGTGAGCAGTAGGATAAAATGGAGAAGGTGAAATGGGACAAGTACCACTGTTCAAACAGCAGAGAACTGACCAAAACTGGGAAAGAACCTGGATGTTCTGTGGTCCCATCCCATTCTTGCCCAAATGTGTTTTTTCTCTAACGAATGACTTATATTCTTTTAAAAACTCCACAAAGCAGCCTGGGCCGTGTGTGCTGACAACTGGCCCAAGAAAATAAACTCCAAATAAGCAGTCACAGATCCTCTTAACCCTGAGAAAGGATCCGTTGACCTTGCCTGGTACATAACTGTTTAGTCCAGGAGGAGAGGGGTCCTGTCTCCCTTCCACCAGGTGTGTTTGGGGTGTTTAGTTCTTGGAGCTCTGGATGCTCCTTGCAAATGTACAGGATTAGAGCTCTTGGAGTGTGATGAGGATTTGGCCTAGCTCATGCAGGTTCACATGGTGGGAAATGGTCAGGTTTCCCACTCTTGCTGGTTGTGGACAGGAGCTCTGTGCTAAAGCTGCATGCCAGGGCTGCCAGGGTCAGGGGTGTCTCTGGCCATGCAGACCAGGGCTCAGGTGTGTGGGGGCAGGGCAAGACAGATGGAAATTAGTGAATGGCACAGCAGTGAGTGTGTTTGTAGGCACCTATGACTGCAATCAACGGGCTTGAAATACTGACACTGGTGCTTAGTTTTGACAGAAAAGGGCCAAACAAGTGGTCATGCATTTAAGTCCCCTCTCAGCCCCTGTTTATCTTGGAGCAAAGGAAGCTGAAAGCTCAAGGCAGGCTGAGAGTTGCTGCTTGGCGTTTGCTACCACCAGTTAATAACACTGTTTCCTGGCAAAAAAAAATCCCTCTAGCAGGCAGAGGGCCTGGGGGTGGCCAGGCAGTCTCCACGGCTCTCCTCCAATGGACATGAGCCAGAACAACAGGCATTGTTCCCAAAATAAACAAGTTCCTCAGGATACCCTCTGCACCCGTGTCAGTGCAAAGGGAAGTTGCTGCCAGTGCAGAAGCATGGAAAGAAGAGTAAATGTGAAGGAAAACACAAGAAACAGCCCAAGCCAATGAGACAGAGCAGGACTGCAAGGCCCCTGTTGTGACACTGAGATGGACAATGCTATGGAAATGCATGAGTTGGAAATGTCCAGTAAGGGGACTTGACCTAAAGTCATTCTAGCAAGTCATTACTGCTGTTTTCTAAAGCAATGTTTCACTAGAAAAGAAATGAAAGACCGTCAAAGTGTATATACATACATTCAGTCCATACATCTTTTCAGCTATTTAGTCAAATATCTACTATTCAGAGGAACATGCAAAGTTTTCACACCATGTTGTTATTACTGCAGCAGTAGTTGTTATCAGTGGCTGAAATCCTGACTAGGAAAAAAGCTGTAATTTTTGGGGGGTGGATTTAAATAAGAAAATCAGTTTAAATGTCAACATCAATTGCAGAACATCACTTCCTCCATATCCTTGCATTAAATAAGCTCCTGTTTTCCAGCTCAGTAGATATGCTTTGCAAAGACTAGATGAAATAATGGACATAGGCCTCCTAACTAACCTTAGAAGAGAGTAAAATATAATTTAATGGTATTTAGCAGCAGCTGTTTTGATGGTGCATCATAAAGTGATCGGCAAATATGATACCAATTTATCCCAAGGAGTAACTGTGAGCTGTTATTTTAGGTTCATAAAAATGTAGTTGCAAAATATCATAACACACTGAATGTAACTATTTTATAATCTCATAAAAATAACACTGAGATGTGTTGTCCCACAGTGCACAGGCGCTGCTGGCAGAGCCGGGGCCACGCCTCTGGGGACAACAGTCCAGGCAGGCACCACTGCCCTCAATTGCAACTTATTCCAAACTGCCTTCCCGTAATTGCAGGACAGGTTACATTTCATGGCTCAGCATTGCAAGGCTTCCAGCACCATGGTTGGACAAGGGGGTTGGGTTCCCCAGGACTTGTGCAGACTTAAATTGGAACCGGCAATGGCCTTGGACACGTAGCACAAAGGATGATTTGGGGAGATTGCTGCCAAGGAACATTTTTCTTCTGTCTCTTAAGTTAAATATACACTGAAGGTACTGTAACCCTTTGGGTATAGGTAGTGGCAGCAGCAGCAAGAGTCATGTTTGAACAGCTTGGGGCCCTCCTTAAAACTAACAAACACTTTGGCTTGAGCCTGACGTAGAATTTCAAAATACCTCTCCTCAGTGCTGGCAGTGCTTCCTCCTTAGCAGAGTTTGTCCAGAGAAAGAGGAACTGTTGGGAGCAGGAGTTCAGCATCAGCCCCAGCATCATCAGCAGCAGCCACCTTCCTGTACAACTGGTAATTAACCCAGGCTTCCATGTCTGCAGGCAGTGGTCTGTCAGCTGAGTACCTCCTCCAGAGGCTGTGTCCAGTACAAATGCCTGTTTCTTCTTTCTACGCTCAGTTTAGTGTTTAATGTAGTCACAAAGAAAAGGGTCATCCTCGCACTGCTGGGCTTGTGGTTTAATTGTATTTAGATCCACCTCTGAGCAAGACAGACTTCATTAGAAATATTCCCTGCTGGTTGGAAACCCTTGTCTGAGGTACAACTAAGAGAAGCTGATGTGCAGCTAGGATGGCTGGGAGCTTCAGGAATTACCTTGCAGTTTGGGAAAGAAAGACATTAAAACCAGCAGCTCTTTCACTGGATGTACCTAGAAGTGATGTGTTGTATGAGGGGTCACTATTTATCACTGTCGAGCCTGGAACAGAATTAGAGACTCCACAGTTCAGAAGGCGAGAGGACAAGCTTTATTATAAGAAGACCCCCCTTAGTAAAAATCCAGTGAGCTGTTTATCACCTGACTCGCTAGGTAGAGAAAGCACCCCGCACACTATTGGTGAACTAAGAGTAACACACTCTAAAGGACAACAATTGTAAATAACAGGTGCAAAAAGAGATAATTATATAGTTTATAATTCTTTCCTCTGAGTTTCCCAGGCCAAGCCTGGGAAAGTTATCTCTGTTCTTTCTTCAGAAGAACTGAGAATAACTACAGTGATGCAGTATTATTTTAGGTGTAGTATTATCTTTGCAATTAAGCCTTCCCAAGAACCTGTTCCCCACCTGAAGCCCATGCTTCAGGATGCAAAATTTGGCCCAGAGAGGAGTGAGGCCTTGATGGGTGGAGGAGGCTTTGATTCAGCCATAGTCTGGGGCTTTGACCAGATCCCAAAGCTGCTCACACTTCTGGGCAGACCAGTGTGCCTTCCAGTATGGCTCCAGGAAGCACCCATAGGAGAGCAGCTCCTCCAGGAGAGGACATGCTTTTTACCAAAGGCAAATCCATCAGGAAAAAGCAGCATTACCTCCAGAGATATTTCATTCAAGTCTGTGTGGAGTGAATTTCACCCAGCATAAGATTAAATGGCACATGAGTTAAATAAATGGGGATCTGGGGATTGCCTGAGTTTTAGGGGATGCAAACAAGATGAAGCAGTAAATATGTTGTTTGGGAAAATTTCTGAGCCTTTGTCTTGTTGTTGTCTCAATTCCTGAACAAATCCATTAATCACATCCTGTTTAAGGGAAAATCCTCCACCACTGACCAGCTGTAAAGTATCAGGATTGTCAGCCTTAATTTTCAGTTGTCACTTGCTGGGAAATATCATCCCTCCATATTTCATAAATACAGGCTAAATTTTGAAATTCCTGAGAAATGAAAACACTCTCAGCTTTTCATAATATCCAGGAATGGCTCATGAAGAACAGTAACTTCTCCAGCAGAAGGCAGGATGGTCTCCTTCACAGCTGGCTTGCTGTCGTTTATCCAGCAAAAGCTGTCCCAGAGACAAGGAATAAACTGCAATACACTCTGTTTCTTGACATCCTGATAATGAATATCTAATGTGAAAGTGTAGTTTGTGGGATCAGCTGGTTCAACAAACATCTTTGCCCCAGTTTTACTTGAAACCAGGAGCAGGAGTGACGATGAGAAACTCTCTCTGCTGCATTTCCCACTGGAGCAAGAAAATATACAGCCAGATCTCTGCATTAAGGCTGTTGCTTACAAGATTGCCAGCTCATTTCTGCAAAGTACCTAAACAGCAGCTGCATATCCCAGCTGTGGAGCCAGCTTTACATACTCCAGGATGTTCAGGAGTGGTTGGGATCTGGGGGTTTTGGCCATGTCTATCTCTTGGTCCTGCAGGATCCTCCCATGCCCTGTGTTCATCGAGGTTTTAAGTCTGTATAATGACTCCTAAGCGAGGATGGAAGATATGACATTGTCCTTTTTAATGAGTAATGGGCCTCAAATTAATATTCAGAGTATGAAAAGGAAGGACTCTTGAAAGAGTATGTCATTATTTCTGATGTCAAATGCTTTACAAGGAAACCCAAGATGAGAGAAGATTTGGAGAGAGTGGGTGTGAAGTTGGGTTTGTGAGTGAAACTGGGTCCTTCATCAGTGGTCTGAGTGGGGAGGTGATTAGCTGAGAGTGCACAGTGATCTATCTGGGCTTTGATTAATTTGTTAATGAGCTTATGATAGCCAACACCGTGTCTATCTCACACGTCACCTTTGCTATGTGTAATTTATCCCTTGACATTTAAATCAAGCAGAGATGCATTTTAACATACTTTTGGACTTGGGGTGGAAACAGTTAATTTTCACTGATTTTCACTGAAATTCTGGACTGATTAAAGGCTCAGAGCTTCTTCTTCCTTGACAACCTGCCAAAAGGGCCATAGCTTGATCCCTTGTATGAAATTCCCCATTTTCCATTTGCAGCCATGTTTTGAGTTTTGCTGACCACAAATACAGCATCTAATTTCTTTTGCACCCAAAGACAAGATGCATCTCTGCCCTGATCCTGTAGACATTAATCATATCTTGCCAACTTTGCTCATTAAATATTTCTAATAATTTCAGTGAGACTAATAACATCCAATGCAATAGATACAATAATGTTGAAATGTTTGAGACCTTAAATTGCACCTCTGAAATACCTTATTTCCCCAGAGATTTTTGAAACTAAAGGATCGACTTTTCGAATGCTGCCAAATGCTCTCAGCTACAATGTAGATAGAGGCAGAAGGCCTCATGTTCACAACCAGGTGTAATTTATGCAGACAAAAGCAATTTAAACTAAAATTGATCCAACAATACAAAAAGTGATTGGGCCAGTAGTTTGGCAAATAAGAAGGATGAGTAGACTTAGCTGAAATATTTTGACCAGAGAGTAGTATTTTTGGGGTTTTTCTGAATCACAACTGAAGTATTATGCAAAAATATTTTAGTTGAGAGCTTCAGGAGGATGAAACTCAGGTCCAGGTGATGTTTCAAAAAAACTGTATATCTGGATAAGAAAAGGGGTTGTAGTGTCAGCTTATGGATAAAATTCTGGCCGAAGTTCAAAAACTCATGGAAACTGCAAGTGTTCTTTATATATACTGTAGTGATCATGTAACACTCATAAACAACAGATATAATTACAAATATTTCAAGGCTTTGAAATTGCTTTGCTTCTGGAGGAAAATGAAGCTGTTGTTGCAGTGTAATAGAGACTGAATCCCTGGGTCAGGACGCTGCCTGCATGACAAACAGGCAAACAGGGGACAGGGGTTCTGCTCTAAAACAGGCTTGTGAGAGAAGCTCAGCTGCCTGTCAGGCAAAACTTCCTAAACTTCCAGATTTCGTTTTTGCATCCAAATGAAAACAACTTGCAAAACCTCAAACTGTTGCACAACATGGAAATGGAGGTTTCTGATCAACTGCAACTTTTAAAATTTTTCACAATATTAAGAAAAGCAGTAGATTGTGAAAAAGTTGACAGATTGAAAATGTTTGTCACATTTTAGTCTACATTCATCCTGGAAACTGCTTAAATACCTTTTACCCGTGTTTGAGGATTCCTGGGGTGTAAGTGGTGAATTGTAATGCAAAATATAAAGCCAGGATTTCACGAGTAATGTATTTGAGTTGATATGAACTATTTCATGCTTGTTGCAAGTCTGAGAAACAGATCTTTTCATAAAATGGGGCTTGGTTATGTTCAGTTTAGGGAGGTGTGGTATGTGCTGAGTTAGGCACCAGCTGAGCAGTGCTTTAGGACTCTGCTGACCTATGGGATGATGTGGATCTGGCCCTTTCTCCACAGCTGCATCTCACCTTCTAAAGTCAGAGTGGGATGGTAGGCCTGCAGGGGCACAGCATAAATTTAGTCGTTCAAACACTGTGCAAAATGCAACAGAACAGGTTGGGTTTGAGTAAAGCCTGTGCTTCCAGGAGACGATTACTACTGCTCCAGAACCTCCTGTCTGAAGGAGGAAGTGGGGTCAGCAAGAGACATTTACAAGGCCTACATCAAGATTTTGGGCAACAATTTAAAGATAAATTAATTGTTTCTAAAACTATAAATCCCTTTTTGAAAAAATCGCCTGAGATCTTCCTGGACACCAGGCAACTAAGTGGTTAAAATTGCTATCTATCCTCTGAAAACTGTCCTTAGTGTTAGTTTAAACTAATCCGGTTAATTTTACTGGGAACCAGTTGAGTCAGAAACCACATGTCAGCTAGTAAATGTTCTGCTCTGATGGTTTTCTTTGTTGATGAACAGCATTCAGGGCTGCAGATGGGATGTCAGCACAAGATCCCTTTCTCCCAGGCTCTGGTAAAGGAAAGGCAAAGGAAGAATCTAAGGCTTCAGTCAAAAGCATCATCTTGCTGCTCATTGGTCAAGTCATATTCTAAATCTGAAAATTGCTGGTTGAGGCAGATTTAAGCCAAAAACATCTCTCTGACAATAAGCACCAGATTTGGCAAAAAATACCTCTGGCCAAATACAAAGAAAAAGCTAAAATCTTCTATTTGGGAACTAAATACTCCAAATCCTCATTTGGCAAAGATTTTTAATACTTGAATTTACTTCCATTTATGTTTCTTTCAATAAAATAATTTCAGGTTGGGCAAAATGACCCAAATTTATGTTTCTTTCTGGTATTTAATTTCTGAGCAGCTCAAATACCATTACCCAAGAAAGGATCTGTCTAATGCACTGAAACAGAAGTCATACTCTCAGAGCTCTCTTTTGTGTCACAAGATGGGCTATAATAACCCATCTTCCAGTTAAATGTCTGTAATTCACATCAACACTAACAAAGTCAGGAAGTTCTTGCTGTCTCTGACAAACCTATGCATTTCTCAGTAATTCTTCCTGCCTGTAAAGAAGTTACCAGCCTCAAAAATGCACTACTCATCCTTTTCACTTACTTGTCAGAACATGATGATCTTGGCATAAAACCCAGGACTCAAACCTCTGGAGACAGTGTGAGATTTCAAGACATCTTCCTGAGGACAGGGAGGCTAACAACCTTTGCCAAGGCAAAGGCTAATGAACTTTGCCAAGTGTCAGAGCAGAGGACTATCTATATTCGTTATGGCATGGAGCAGGAGGTGGGGAGCACTGGTTATCCCAGTCCGATTCCTCCTGGCTGCGGTGGCAGAAGGGCTGCTCATAGCAGTTCTGGGTTTTCTGCAGCCACCTGGGCAGAAATCCCCCATTGCTCCATGGAATGACACGGTGGTTTGGGCAGGCACCTCTGGACTTTTGTTACATACTAAATCAAGGCCATGGCAGGTGTAAAGCTGAGACTTCAGAGCCTTTCAGACAGCTAATACATGTGGCAGTTGTTTATGCAAAGCAGTGACTGCTGAAATGAGGTCTGGAATGATTTGTTTTGGTTTTTAAATCCCCTTCTCTGAATTCATGTGATGTTCCCTCGTGGAGCCATGAGGGAACAATCTAGTAAAATTTTTTGAGATGTGCCATCTCACTACAGGAAAGTTGCTCTACAAATTCTTTGAAGGCAGAAATGGTCTCGGTTTCTTCCCAAAGCCAGGTCACTCCATCATGCTCTTCAAGACCCAGGAAGAATTGCAAAGGGACTTAAGTATTTTGAGGCAGAATTTTGTTAATGCATTCCCTTCAGAAAAGAAATTATATATTTGCAGGGTGAGCTGGCTATAGTCAGGCTGCCCTCAGTCACACTCCCAATTCCATTCCCTAATGCCACTTCAGTTATTCTGTGTATTCTGCAGTGACAGAAGCATTTTTGTGGTTGTTTTAAAAGCTGAGCAGATCAAGATGATGTCCTAGAGGCTGATAATCTTCTCTAGGAAGAGACCTCAACTCATATGGTGGTTGTTTGTCTTCAAGGAACATAAGTTGGGGCTGAGGCAGATTTTGATGATTGGTCTAATGAGAGTGCATGTCTGAGGATTTGTCTGGCAGCTGCCTGGAGGCATCTGCTTTCCTGGCAGGCCACACTTAATGGCATTTTCTGTGTTTTCCTTTAAAGAAGAAACAACTGAGACCACCACAAACCAGTGACATTTGTGCTTCCCAGAGTCTGCAGAAACCATGACAAGCTCTTGGCTTCACCAGTATGCTTCTTACAAACCTAGAGAGTGAATGTCACAGTAAAGACAAGTGCAGCCATGAAAGGAGGAGGCAGACTAGGAATAACACAACTCCTTTCCATCACCCCAACTTCTTTTTCCTTCCATAGCAGTAGCAGCTGCTCCTGTACTATTGCTTTGCTGTCTCCTGTTCCCCTTGCTGCCTTAATGTGTGAAACCCACAGAGGATGAACCACTAGCTGTGCTAAAATGGTGATTAAGAAGAAATCTGATTTCGAAAACTGTTACAGTGCAAAAACTGTACTGCATGACATCCTCGGAGCAGGCACATGTTACACTGACCAAGGCACTCACCTGAATAGGTCTGTGCTGGAAACTCTCTGTGGGGTCATGCCTCAGTAGTGATGTGCAGAAGGGAGGTAGGAGTGTTGGTGTCCAGAGTGAGCTGCTCAGAAATGACCTCTCTATTAACAGCCTCCACTTCCATGACCTGTGTTGCACTCTGTGGGCATTAACAGACTGAATTTTAGAAAATTCAAGAGGTAAAGACCACTGTCCCTGCTCTAAATTGAAGCTGTAAAAGCAGACTGAAGTGCACATCAGCCACTTCCAGATACAGAAATTCCCTGTCCATGTCACTATAGAGCGCGACACGAAACACGCAGATACAGTGACTTCAGCCAGCGAAAGGTGGAGAAGAAGCCCCACTTTTTTTTGATTCACACATTATATAGTTTTCAGAACGGCTGTGGATTGGAGAGAGAGGTCACCACCTCTCCAACCACATGGGCCAATAAAAGAGTCCATCAAACCTTTCTCCTCCCAGGAGAAGGAATGAAAAACAAAGAGACAGTTAGCAAAACATCTGCATGTTTACAGAAAACCTCGTGAGAAACTTTATCATAGAAATTAAAACATCAGAAGGCAAACTATTAATTAAAACTCAGGGCGACATCTCACCCTATTTCTGTATAAAAAAGAAAAAAGGAAAAAGAAAAATGAACAATGTTCAGTCTCTGCTTCTGGATGGACCATCAGAGGGATCACCCACATCATCTGCATCGGAATCATCATCTGATGGTTCTTCCCTTTGATGACTTTCATTTTGGTCACGGTCTCCACCTTGCCTGTCAGCCAGATGTTGCTGTTGTGGTCACAGTTCAGGACGAACACACTTCGCAGGTACCCAGCACACCTCGGTATCTGTGGAGACACAAGCATACCCATGCCCCGAAGCGATAAGGTCATAGGGACCTTCCCAGTGTTTGGTGACTAAATTCTGCACCCGAACCTTCGCTCGAGGTTGCTGCATGTCGTCCAAAGTCTGTAATGAAAGGTGGTGATTCAAAATGACAGGATTATTAGAACTCTGTGGCACCATGAGGTGATTGATGGTATACAAAGCTTTTGCCAACTGACTGTGTGGGGTTTCACCCTGCATTCCCTGTTTTTGTTTTTGAAGAACCCGCTTTAGTGTACCATGTGCGCGTTCTACAATAGCTTGACCAGTCGGAGAATGAAGGATACCGAACTTGTGTGACACACCCCACAGCTGCAGGAACTGCCTCACCTCCTTCAAGGCGTAAGCAGGACCATTGTCGGTTTTCACAGCAGAAGGTATGCCCAGAACGGCAAAGGCCTGCCTCCAGTGGGCAATGACATCGCGACCCTTTTCCCCAGTGTGGGCAGAGGCCCACATCGCAGAGGAACAGGTGTCAATCATGNGAATCCTGTCCTGAATAGCACACCACAAGGTCTTCAGTAAATGGAACAAGTCAGCATTGCTGACTTCCTTCAAAACTGAATGACCCAACCGCTGTGCAATGTCGGCCACATAGGCAGAATCCGTGATCAAATTGAAAGGTTCCTGGGAAAATCTTAGAAATGCCATGACAGCAGCCCTCAGTTCAACCAATTGGGCTGATCCAGCCTCATGACCTTCCAGAACCTGCCAGTCAGATCCATCCCTCCAAGTAACAATGGCCTTGCCCGTTCTTCCCGAACCATCAGTAAAGACAGTGGGTCCTTGCACTGGCTCCTGGCTNCGGTCAGTAAAGACAGTGGGACCTTGTACTGGGCCTCAGAGAAATCTCTGTGAGTTTTGCCACCTGCAGTAGCTTGTGGCTGGGCAGATGGTAAGTGATCTGCCTTGTAAAATTTTCCAGAGCACTTTGCACAGAAACACTGTTTGCAAGGCTCCAGTCAAAGTCTTCCCGCTGTACCGGACTGCACCCATCAATTGCAAACCTGCAAGCTTGTACTGCGGGGTCTGTACCCATCAATTGCAAACACCATT
>VWZP01008314.1:220413-231109 GCA_013396995.1 Dicaeum eximium | reverse complement strand
TTTTTTTAATTAGAAGAGTTAATAATAAGGATTAATGATATTGGATAAGGATAAATGATTAACATTTCAAACCAACATGAAATACTTGTTTTCATGTGGCAAATACTTAGGTAAGAAATTATATTGAAATCCACAATAATAATAAGCATTCTTTGAGTTTTTTTGCAATTTCTAATGATTGTTGTTTGATCTGATTAGAATTAAAACATTGGTTTTTGGTTCAAGCTAGACTTCTTTCATTTTTAGAAGTAGATTTCTATTATGTATGAGAGGTACAGGCAACATTCCAGAGACTTTCAACAAGTGATCTACAGCTGATGTGATCTATAACTTGAGTCCACCATAAATTGGCAAAGTAATTGAAAAATATACCCAGGAATATTAGTAGATGAAAGCTATCTGTCTGTTAAAGATTAAAACTCCCTTTCTGGGAAAAAAAATTCCTTCTACAGCTCAAAAACAAACTGACATTTGTTAGTACTTAGAAACATGCTTAAATTACTTATATCAACCTAAGTATCTACTGTTCTTATTTAAACCCTTACATATATTATTTTAAAATATTTTTTTTCTGTGACCTCCCTTGTACAATATATCAGCAACATGTAACTGGGTTGTCAACTCAGAAACTGCCCTAGATGATAATGAAGACAGTAGTTATGGTATAGGGACAAACAAGAATTAATTTATCCATCTCTATCTCCAGGCTGCACGCAATTTTTGGGTGTTCTTGTGGTTGTTATTCAGTTATATAAGTAGTCAGCAAAAGAAGCCAAATGAGAGCATCTTAAATACTTCTGAGCCATGTCTCATTAACTTGAACATTAAGAAGTGAGAAGAGAGAAAGCAAGCATTTAAAAAGGGGTATTTTTATGTATCTCAGTATTCACATCTTTTGCAATTCAAGCCATAATAGAGGAGTTACATCTTAATGACAACTACTGTGAGGCTTTTTCCTATGAAACCCTGAATCAAGTGCAAGAAATACAAGAGTTTAGAGTTCTAGCAGCCCAAGCTCTTGCGTCACTATCACCATTAGGAAGAGGTGATTCACTGTTGTTTCGCTCCTTTAATAGGACTTAGAGTTTTTGACATTTATTGTGACTAACAACCCTCATTCATACGTGTTCTTACATCTGCTCAACAAAAATGTTAAATATATATTCTTTTCATGTCACTTCTGGGAAAAAAAAAAAAAAAGCCCAGCTAAATATTTATTATCTATATGTATTCCTACCAAATGCCACGTGCTGTAAAAGAACCTTGGAAATAAATGAAAAGCTTTGTGTGTACTCTGGTGGTGGTGGGGGGGGGTGGTTTCTTATTACTTGTTAAGAGAAGGCATCAGAAAGAAATCCAGCATCATTTACCTGGGTAGCAAAACTCTGAATGTCATACAATGTTCTTTTCTTTTCAGGATGTATAGATTTTTCTCAAAGTTCAAAAGATAGAACTTTTCCTAATGTGAATGTTTATTAAGTTCACAAGAATGTGTTAATTTCTAAAATACCCCTTCTCACATTCACCTTTGTATAACTTTTACATATTAACATTTATAGTTTACCCTACTCCTATTTAAGGTCCTCATATAATCCCTTTGGTACTGCCAGCTATACTCCCCTATGCCAGACCTGTTGTGTACTGCTCTTACTTGTCCACAGTTATGATCCACTTAAAGTTTGTCCTCTTCATACTGTAAATTTAGAATTAATTAATTTGCTCAACCTGCATTTTGTATGCCTGATTTCCTGGAAATTGAAATCACTTAACCTGGGTGTTTTAGAAACCCAAAAGAATGGACTTCCATACTACACAAAGAATAAGGGCCTTAAAATATTTTTAAGTAAGATACATTGCTGAAATTCAGTGGCTTGTGTGTATAATGGCTGGAAGAGTTTAAAACCAATATCACATAATTCCTCTTCTTATGATATGTTCAGTTTGTGTTGGGTAGTGACATTCATTTACAGACTTTTGGCTGCAATTTTTTGTGGGGTTGTTTTTCTGTTGATTGGTTGGGTTTTTGTTGTTATTAGTTTTATTATTTGACATTTTTTTACTTTTGGGAAGAGGTTTTTGTTTTGGTTGGTTTTTTTTTATTGTAGTCAAACTTTTTATTAACTCATTTATCTTAAATTAAAAAAACTTGCACATCTCCTGCAAACCAGCTGTGGGTTAATGTGTGAGCAGCTGAATGCAGTATTCTGAAATGGGAAGT
Organism: Dicaeum eximium; assembly: GCA_013396995.1. Lineage (NCBI taxonomy): Eukaryota > Metazoa > Chordata > Aves > Passeriformes > Dicaeidae > Dicaeum > Dicaeum eximium. Next base: position 228,891 of record VWZP01008314.1, on the reverse strand, counting down.
GAATAATAATGCTGCAAAATATTGCTGCATCCAATTGCTAATTGTTTCCTGATGACTTTGAAAGCTGCAAGATATAAGATAATAGAGTCTACACAGTTGGTTATTTTGTAGATTTATTAGTCATTCTGTTTGATCAATGAGCTTTTTAGCAGTTCTGAGAATTGCTTTTTTCTCTGTGAAAATTCTTGCTTTAGATTCTATTGTTCCAATGGAAATAAACACAACTCATTTATGGTCCTCCCCACGTTTGAGAAATTTGCATGCTGGTGACTGAGATGTTTCTGTAAGTGGAATTAAAAACACACTCCTGAGAATGCATAGCAGTATTTACCAGAATATTACTGTTCATATACAGTGTTCTCAACCCAGTTGTTTGCTCTTTGGTTTTGTGAAGACAAATACCCTGAATAATCAATAGAATAAGAAAACAAATTTCATTCATGGAATTACCTGGATTTGATTTTCTCAGCTTCCCTTCTGCATATTCTCTAAGAAAGACAGGTCCTTCCCTAAATACTACTTAACTTTTTGGTTGGTTCTGCTGGAGCAGAATCCAAATTAATTCTTACTTACTGATCTTAAGTTTCAATTCAATATATAACTAAGTTCTGTTACTGTTTGCATTGAACCCCATAGAACAATCATTAATGAAAGTTTCCAAATGAATGCTACAAAAACATGCATAAAGGAACATTTTCACAAGCTACTGCATGGAGATTCTTTTTTTATTTACCATGACTCACCAACCTGCTCCAGACAACACAGGACACGTTAAAGGCGTTTATCATTAAAATGACATGTAAATTAACTATGGTCAATGATAACAATGCAGGGAGCACTGTGGGGCAAAAATCAAAGTGGCAATGATTCACCTGCTCTGCACGCCTGCCCTGCCTATGAACACCCACAAAAACCCTCATCACAGATGCTTCTAAGTTGCCCAGATTTCTCAATTTCTTCTGTTGGGATAAAAGAGAAGGGACCAGTTACAGATTTCACGAAGATCATCTGGTTTGCCAGTATGACAGCTCTTGCTCAAAGCTTGCACTGGGAGAAAATCCTGTTGTTATCATTTATTAACAATGACTGTTTCAGGGTTTTAATGCACACCCACAATATTGCACCATAAAGGTGACTATTTAGGTGCATAAATATTGATTATTGCAGAAACTGTAAATTTTTCTTGGTTTGCAATATTAATAAAGCAGTTTTATATGCACAAAGAAACTGAATTTCAATTACTATCCTTTTTCTTCTAAAAGGAGATAAACTCAGTATTTTAGGCCAACTTAATTTGCAAATGATTTTGTATACAAAGACTACTTATCCCTCTGGCAGATGGATGATGGTTAGTCCTTAATTTGGAAATTAATTTTACTATATTAAATATTCATATTAGCATTTTGATGCTTTCCCATTTCACAAGTTTTACTTAGCATTGAATAATTTTCACAAAGTATTTTTAACTTAATAATAATTTGAATCTCCAAGGAAACCTGGAGCTATTAGCCACATTCTGCAATGTTTTCCTAATTACTTGGTATGGTCATCTGTCTGCATTTATCAATGTATCTTTTTATTTCAAATAGATGAAGATATTTAAATGACATTTTTAAATAAACCTCAAGGACAAGTGATTTTGTAATTTCAAACTGGCATAGCTCTCATTCACAAAAAAAAAATCATGATGTCAGCATGTCATAGACTTGGAGAAAATTATTATGTATGCATTACAGGCAATTTACTGATTTTCAGCTAGCCTTTATAAGTAATTCATGAGCTCTGATTTCACTTGATTTTGTGTATGAGTAATTCATGAAGCCAAATTTTATATTTCTTCTAACATAACTTTAAGATTGAATCCATTACAACCAGTAAGTTTTTTAAAAGCTTTCCTGAAGTAAAAATGCAAGAAAATTTATTTGAACTTTCATTTGCTTTTGGTTTTACCACCCAAACAGAATGGGAGAACTGTAAGATTCAAGTGGTACCCTACCAAATCATGCCAGTTCTTTCAAGAGGTAGCTAACAACAGATTTCTCATACAACTTTATGAGAGTGTTCACATTCATAATGATCAGATCATTTTTAGAAATTATCTACCAGAAATTGTTTAAAATCTGAAATAATTTTTATATATCTTGACAATGCAGTTACTTATAACAGCAAACACCCCAAGTTTGCATGAGCACTGGTACAGCAGACAGAACTTAACACGTTTTCAGAATTCCACTTTTTCAAAAATTCCCTAGTCCAATAGCTACATGGTTCACAGGAAAGAACTCCTGCCAGGTCTCTGAAGGTCCCCAGGGGGAATGGCATGTATTCTTGTGCTGTCCCTGTGGGCTGCAGGCATACAGCACATTTATGGAGTGTCTTAAGCAAACACAGAAACTGCTGGTCTGTTTTACCTCTGCCCCAGCTGTTTGTTTCAGAGCAAAGAGACAAACACAGAGAATATTCTGAGCTGGGAGGGACCCACAAGCATCATCAAGTCCAGGTCTTAAGAAAATAGGGACTGAACCCACAATTCTGGTGTTACAGGTGCCAGAATGCCCTGCTGAGCATGTTTCAGGGTCCTGCTGCCCTATTTTCAAAGATCAGAAAGTTTAAATTTTGTCCCCCCTCCACTTCTGAGCCTCCCAAGGACAGACCTGCTGATCTCTCCTCAGTCTCCTTGGCTGACTGAGGTTCCAAAGGTACAGATGCAGTTTAACTGTGCAGCACACTTCTCAGACTGGTATTTGTTTAATATCTTCCTCCACTGGATTTTCCGAGACCTCTGACACAATTTCAGTGAGAAGAAACCCATTGGCACTTGGAGTATTGAGCCCTTTAATCTTTCTGTGTTTTACTACACTTACTGTCTCACTCCAGGGGTTCCTGAACGCTCAATATAAAAACAGAAAATAACACACATTCTATCAGAAAATAAATATAATATTTCATTAAACCTTTAAATTAGTTTATTTTCTGTGGAGTTAATTTTGAATTTTCTTTCCATGAATCTTCAAAAAACCCCCCACAATTTTAAGTTTTAACACTGGGTCATTTTAGGAAACCAATAAGTGGCTTGACCTGCCTTAAGGTCTCAGAACTTGAGGGAAAAGAATTGGAAAAGAGTGTATACATACCAAAAGCCATCCTTTGCTTCTGGTATCACTGGCAAAAAGATGTTTATGGGTTTTCACAACTGGTGTTTTGGGAGTTAAAAAAACCCCACAATCAATAATTCAATATTGATGAATTATGTCCTACAATTATTAGTAGGGGATAACATAGTGGGAGTTGAAAAACCAAGAAGAATGGGATGCTCAGGAAAATTTTAGAAATAAAACCAAGGCTCTCCAAATTTCAAGGTAGGTGGCTAAAGTAGCTCTATTCACTGGCCTTGCTTTTCTGAAAAATCTACCTCAGACACTTCCACAGATTTACCCCTCTTTAAGAAAAGATTATAGAAATGATAAAATGTGTATACTGCATCTTGATTCCAAAGATTTTACTTTAACATCTTATTAATTTTTTTTTAATCTTTTTTTTTTATTTCATGCTGGCATGCACTAGCATATCACTTGCTAAGTTACTTTAGGAAATCTAGCCTTTAAATAACTGTTTAGGCAGTTTGGCTAACAATTGCTATCCCAAAATTGTTTCCAATCTTCACTTTCTTGAAAGTTTCTCTTTCCTATATACAAAAATACTAACAAAACCTGCTTTCAGTATAAGCCATAAAGCTCCATTTTTACATCTGCCCATAATGATCCCAGTATTTGCTGTTGTTTTGTAACTTTAGGCTTAATATTATTATGTAAAATTCCCTATGATTTTATATTTTCTAAATATAGTCAGTCAAGAAAACAGCTTTCAAAAATCTCTGGACACCATCTGAACCTATTAATATTCATGTCAACTTTCTGCCTTGACATTCTGGACAGTCATTTGTTGATTTCTGGGCTCAAATACTCAGAAGTCTGGGATTTCAAATGTGGAAAATGAATTCCTTATCTGTTCTTGCTCAGTATTTTTTTATCACTCTTCATTTGAGATAAATATATTTAACATGGCATCGGTTTGAGAAAGCTGTGACAACTAGTGTGCTATAATTGGTGAGGGTTACAACATCAACAGGTTTTATTACACTTCAATACCTGTGGAATTTTCCAATAATGAGAATGAGAGAAAACATTTAAATTCAGTAAATGGAAAGCTCTAAAATTTATGAGTGTCTCAGATAAACCAGACTGATGGAATGGTAAAATGCCATAAACTGAAATAGGACTAAATAAAACTCAAACATCTGAGGAAGACAAAATTGTGCTTAAATAGACAAACTTGTGCAAAATACCCCAGTATCTTTCAATAGATACAGGACATATTGAGCTGGAAGTGGAGACAACTTCAATGTGTAATGTAAAAGAACTTCTTGATGCCAGAAAATAAAATAAAAGGTTACTCAAAGGCTGTCAAATATCTCATCAGCTCCAAGCACACATGTACAAGCCCAATATAAATGACATCAAATAGAAAACAAAAAAAAAAGAAGATAAAATTTAAAGTTTTAATTCCTAGAGTTATAAAAAAAAACCCACTGAAGCATCTATAGTACTCTTATTGTCTCCTATATATATGAAACCCATCTATGTACGGTGAAACATTTTGTTCTTTTCTACTATGGAAATATTAAGGTTTTTTGTAATGTTCAGTCAAGATTATTTGCAAGTATACTTGCATAAATCTTGCAATATATTAATTGAAATACAATTACTGCACAAAATGAAGGATCAGTGTTAAATGGGATGAAAAATCCCTCAGATAATGTGTCATTGCTTTCACCTTCTGATAGGTAGAGCTCTTCAGCTAGTCAAACCTGTTCTTTTACATTACTAAAGAGTGCTGATTCTCCATAATAGAAAATTATACCTTTTCGCTGATTTTCAGTCTTCACTGATTTTGAAATAATGTATTTCCTCAGCTCCTTCATTTTTCAACCTCACCAACCAGTTTTCCCCCTTTATTAATGCATTAATCATCATTAATGATAATAAAATTAATTATTTTTTGTTCATGTCTCTATGAGTAAGGCTTCTCTGTCAAGTGTTGTGAGAAGCTAGACTACCTTTTGTGCACTAATCAGTCATAAGTTCTGTCATGTAAGATTAAAAAATATGCATTAAAAAAGCACACAAAGGAAATGCACGTGTGTGGCAGATTTGTCATTCCATTTGTTTACAACACTAAGTGGAGACAATTACAAAATTCTCCCTGATCTATTAAAAAAAACATATGCTGTCATATATCTGTTCTGATAGCTTTATTACCCACTCTAAGCACAGTACTTAGCCTTTCACACTGAACTCAGCAAAGGCCACTAATCAGTCAAGTTCTAGGCATGATTATCTTGTGTTGCACTGGCAAATACTATTTTTTACTTGATGTTAGCTTTGTTTTGGTAGCTTAGCATTCTGGAAATTGAACATTAGATGCATCTCCACAGATCACGAGCAAGAAGTCATGAGTTGAAGCAAGTGGATGCTTGCAGAGGCTGACATGACATCATATTTTGATATAATGATGATATATGATATAATAAATAACAGGGTGATAGCTGCAAGAGTTTGAGTGTTTGCAAACTCTGACACTTCCAAAAGATGCCATCCCCTTCCCCAAGATCAGCAAAGTGCTACATTACAGAGGAAGAAATGTTTATCTGTCATAACACCCTTCCTGACCCAGGCTGTCAAAATTTATCCCCCAGTTCTCCACTAAACCCTGTGCAGCCACTCAGTCATTTCCCTCCAAGGAGAAAAATTAGAAAATCATAGAGGCCAGAAAACTTGTGGGTTGAGATAAAGATAGTTTACTAGGGAAAGTAAAAGCCGTGCACACAAGCAGAGCAAGACAAGGAATCAATTCACTGCTTCCCTTTGGCAGGCAGGAGCTCAGCCATCTCCAGGAAAGTCAGCCTTAATCACACAGGCTGACTCAGAAGACAAATGCCTTCACTCCAAATAGCCCTTCCTTCCTTCCTTCCTTCCTTCCTTCTTCTTTCCCCCTCTTTATGTGCTGAATATGACACCATCTGGCCCGAATTGCCCTTTGGGTCAGCTGGGGTCACTTTCCTGGCTCTGCCCCCTCCCAGGCCCTTGTGCATCCCCATCCTGCTCACCGGTGGGGTGGGCTGAGAAACAGAAAATGCCTTGGCTCTGTGTAAAGACTGCTCAAAAATAACAAAAACGCCCCTGAATTATTNTCATATTTTGATATAATGATGATATATGATATAATAAATAACAGGGTGATAGCTGCAAGAGTTTGAGTGTTTGCAAACTCTGACACTTCCAAAAGATGCCATCCCCTTCCCCAAGATCAGCAAAGTGCTACATTACAGAGGAAGAAATGTTTATCTGTCATAACACCCTTCCTGACCCAGGCTGTCAAAATTTATCCCCCAGTTCTCCACTAAACCCTGTGCAGCCACTCAGTCATTTCCCTCCAAGGAGAAAAATTAGAAAATCATAGAGGCCAGAAAACTTGTGGGTTGAGATAAAGATAGTTTACTAGGGAAAGTAAAAGCCGTGCACACAAGCAGAGCAAGACAAGGAATCAATTCACTGCTTCCCTTTGGCAGGCAGGAGCTCAGCCATCTCCAGGAAAGTCAGCCTTAATCACACAGGCTGACTCAGAAGACAAATGCCTTCACTCCAAATAGCCCTTCCTTCCTTCCTTCCTTCCTTCCTTCTTCTTTCCCCCTCTTTATGTGCTGAATATGACACCATCTGGCCCGAATTGCCCTTTGGGTCAGCTGGGGTCACTTTCCTGGCTCTGCCCCCTCCCAGGCCCTTGTGCATCCCCATCCTGCTCACCGGTGGGGTGGGCTGAGAAACAGAAAATGCCTTGGCTCTGTGTAAAGACTGCTCAAAAATAACAAAAACGCCCCTGAATTATTAACAGTGTTTCCATCACAAATCCAAAACACAGAACTAAACTAGCAACTCCGAAGAAAATGAACTCTATCCCAGCCAAAATCAGAAAATAGCAAAAAGAGAGGGAATAAAAACTGCAAAACATTATGCAAAAGCAATTCTGAAGATTAGTGGCAAAATAAGAGAATTCATGCGATATATTTATTTTTAAATCCCATAAATTATTTTGCATTTACTTATCTAAGTACATGTTACAGATTATTTTTAAGCCTGTTTAACACAGAGAGAATTTAAATGAACATATGAAAACACAGCAGGATTGAAAATAAGCCCGTATGCTTATGTATCTAAAACAGAATTTAAATGCTAATTTTAGGTACCCAAGAGATCCTAACAAACTATAAAAAACTGTCTACATGGTCTTCATGTTTGTGACTCATCCACTTGGCATGTCTATCCACTAGCACAGAAAAGCTTTTGGAGCTTGAGTGACAGAACTGAAAATTTTGTACATCTTCTACTTTGCTGGCAAAGCGGACTTGGCAGCAATACCCACCAGAGGGGATCCTCAGGGTGCACATAATGCCTAACTGGATATTCCTGAGGGTTTTTTATTGTTTCTGAACCTTGACAGTAGACAACTCTCTACCAAGTAGTTAAAGCCCAAACATCGCTAACTGCACTTTTTTTTTAACCTTTCATGCCACCCATTTTTATTTAACACTATTTCCTGTCTGTGTAGGCACCATTCCTATTCTCCTTAAGTGATACCGGTGATACTGGCAGGGAAAGTGTATTACATTCATTGGTACAGAGGTTTGGGGAGCTGAAGTGTTAATGATTAATGACTCAAAACAATCGGCCTTTTGCAAAAGCAGCAGGTGCTTTGCAGCAGATGTACATGGTAACCACCAGGTGCAGAGGAGGTAAGCCCTCATCCCCAGGGGCTACAGGTTGGGTTTTTGAGACAGATGAGGGAAGAGGTTGATAAGAAGCAGATCCCATGAGGTGGGATAGTGTTTTTTATCATGCCAAGGTCCTCCTTTACTGGCTCATGTGTGAAAATTCCCCTCCAGGAAATGACCAGGACATTCACACATGGGCCTGAGGGTTTTCATCTCTTCTGACAAGTAGAACTGCTCCACTATGCTGATGTGAGAGGCAGCTATCATGTTGTAGGAGAGGTCATAAACCATCAGAGGGTCCTGAAGTGCCCCCAGACTCATTTCTGAGTGCCTTCCATGATCCACATGGGCACATGACCCACAGTATTGGCACAGACCACAGTGTGAAACTCACCTCTCAGAGGCCGTAGCTGGGAATTCTCACGTGGAACTCAGTGTATGTTACCCACTGAACTCTGAGTTTCGTGGGCTTCCCTTGCCCCCAGGGCATCAGGACTGCAACCGTCACCTCAACTAGAGGACATTGAAATTGTAACAATCAAGTCTTGTTCTTTCTTTCTTTCTTTTTCTTTCTTTTTCTTTCTTTCTTTCTTTCTTTCTTTCTTTCTTTCTTTCTTTCTTTCTTTCTTTCTTTCTTTCTTTCTTTCTTT
>VWZP01008314.1:186676-219904 GCA_013396995.1 Dicaeum eximium | reverse complement strand
ACACACACAAACACACAAATACACACACACGCGCACACACACACAAAAACAAACTTTTACACTGACTCTTCTCATCTACAGCAAATCCTGACTTCTCTGTCTGTTTGTCTTTAATTAGAGCTCCTCTCCCTGACTTTCTCCCTTACTTGGTGATTTTTGGTGTCTGATTGATGAAATCAGATGTCAGGTGCCAAGCAGAACAACCCTGATAACCAAAGCATGTATTTAGGAAGAGGAGGCTATTGGACACCAGCAGCTACCTCCTTTTTTTCCTTGTAGGAGTTATTATAGAAGTGCTAAAACACTGCAAAATTCAACCACCAAGCAAAATTTTTGTAACCTGGCATGTCATGGTCTGGTGTTGTTTGAACTACGTACTACAATCAAGAGCAAAGAATATAACAGGTTGAAAAACCCATTAAGGCCACTGAAGGAGAAACATTGAAAAATTATTTTCTTCAACTCCTGTGACAGTTAAGACCAAGGCAAAATTTTCCATAATCAGATGAAGAAAAGCAAAACCACTGGAAGGACGCCATCAGCATTTCTTAACCCACTCTGCTGTGGAAATGTGCAATGGAAAATGAGATGACATATACTGGCATGCATCAGATTTCTATTTCAAAATACCAATGTTACACTTTTTTTTTAATTAAAAGCTTTTCTTACTTTATTACAAAGACATTGATGATGGGATCATGCCCTTTTTTCTTAGTATGACAAGTATGCTGCTTGGACAAATTCACTCTGTTGCAGCATTCATTTTGCCACTGCCAGTTTTTGTGAAATGTTTCTAACATTCAGTCCACGTTTTGTGATTAGGTCTACCTTCATTAAATTTTCATTATTTGACTGAGTGAACTTTCTACTGATATGCCGTATTCACAGCTGAGATGCAGAATTTTGTGAAGTATTTTAATAATCTATCTTTTCACACTGTGATTAATTAATATACATTTATTTAAATAAATAAATAAATATATATATATATATATGTAAAGGGTTAAGTTTTCACCATTCCAGATTTCTGCTACCATGAGAATTTGTTGTTTTATTTGCAGTACTTGCTTGTATTTAACTTAAAACTCTACTCCTACAGCTGTGAGGCATAGTTATCAGGTATCCCTATTTCAAGAACCATTATTTATGTCATGCACTGCTTGCATAATTAATAGGAAGAAGGGATCAATATTTATACAGGCACATTAAGCAAAGTTAACTGAATGCAAGTCCCAGTCACAAATTTAGTCTGCAGTAACCTTTCCTTCCAAGAAAAAACTAGCCAAAACAAAAAGTAAATGTTTTCATTCTCTAATGCTACTTACTCCTTCACCTATGAGAATGTACTCCTAAAATATTAATCCTCTCTCATGGGCATTAGTTTGCTGCATTTGAAGTGTTCAGATCATATTGTATGCAGGGGGAGTTTGGAAAACACTGGCAGACAATCCCTGGCATGGCCTTTAAATTTCCACATAGAGCCTCGTCAGAATTTGCAAGCCCATAGACAGAGAAGGGTAAAAATACACACAGAAATTCCAAGAGATGAAAATGAGGGCAGGAAATAAACTGCAGAGGAGAAAAGAAGTTAAATATGGTATTAGATCTTTCACTGATGTCACAGTTTGATTACTGAAGAGCCTGGCTATAAAAAGCCAAAGACTAAAAATCGACTACATAAATTACATTATTAGTCACCCTCCTCAGTTTTCATGCTCCAGTGGAGTAAACTGAGAAGCAAGGTTCAAAACAGAAAATCACTGTTCATATGCAGCTCAAAAATAAGGAATTTGTTGTTGAGTGCATACTGCCAAACATGTCAACAAGGAGTAAGATCAAAGATAATTCCAGTGTGGCATCACTGAATTAGAAATATTGGCTGCTATAGAAGCTAATAAAGTATACAACAATAGCATGTATAACAATGATTACAGGGTTGTTGTAACAGCATCATAGTACTTAATATAACATAGTTCACAGGAATGGGATGGATTAGTGGCCTGTGTCAACTAATTATTCACCATTGTTTTCCAGGTGTTTCAGAATAAAAGAATAAGACACACAGACAAAGACACAGGCAAAGAGGAGCAACTGAAGTAGATTGGCACTGAAGCCAAATAGAAAAACCACTGAAAAAAATCCATCTCAAGGATCACACAAAACCAGAAGCACAGCAAATTTTCCATCACTGTGACATCACCTATAAGCTCTTGCCATAAAGTCCTCTCAGATGGATCACTCAGTGCTGGTGCAGGCATATTTCATGCAGGAACTTTTAACAATGGGTTGTGTCCTATTTCCAGAAAGGTGTGCTCAACAAAGGTGAGTGAGGAGCAACTCTACTGTACTTAACATCTACATTCAACTGGGGCCAAAACTAACACAACATAGGCATGTCTCTCATCTGTGGGCATTTTGGCAAACAGATATCTGGGGCAAAACTTTGCACCTACAAAATCTGGCAGCAGCTAAGTTGTCAGAAAGGTTATTTGTTCTGAGTAACTTTCTATTGCCTCATTGTGAAGCAACTGTGTAAGGGAACAGCATCATCCCAAATGTGTCTGGGCTGAGCAGATATCCTCATCAGACAGTAAATAAGCACTTCCAGATATCCAGAGACAAATTATGTAAAACATACCAAACTAGGTATGTTTTAAGCCTACTAGGTTCATCTTTGAAAAGTTAACGAAAAAAATGACATGTTTAAAGTCCATCAAAAGTCTGCAATATGGTAGATTGACAGAATGGTTTGGGAGACAAGCACATCAGAAACTGCTGTCACCTTACCATGATAACATTAAATTTCTATTAGCATCTAATCATTAGCTGTCTGCTTTGTAGATATCTGCTTTGTTGAAGACACAAGTGAAATGAAACATTAATTACACAAATACAGAGAAAAGACACATATGCAATTTCACTGATAAGTTAACCGATTTAAATGCACTACAAATATATTACCCTTTCATGGTTTAGTATACTTTATACTTTGGATCAATTTGAGCATACATTTTTGAAACAAAAACTATGATCTAATAGTCTATCCCTATTAGCTAATTCAACCTAATTGAAAATAAATCAGATCATATTTGGCTCCTTCAAAATTCATTTTATACCAGAACATTAGTTTGAATGGGGAACAGGAAGAGCTACATTTGTCAATACTTTAGTGCTCTTATTGGCAGTTTTACATGTAGGTTTAACATGGAATTTGGGTAAATTATAGTGGTCTTTAAAAGCTGTCCATACTTGCATGAAAGGTGAAAAAGTCTAAAAGAATGTATGTTTCTGCTTCAAAGTAAAAAGGAGTAGGGGGAAAAAATAGACCAGTAAAATCTATTATTTTTGGCTCAGGAAGACTCTGTGCATATTTTCACCATGAACTTCTTACAATACATTTTTAACCTGGATTATTATGAAAAACAGGCTTATGCACTTACTGTATAAATGTACTTCACCTTTGGGTGTCCTGATAAATCTAACCAAATTAAGTTCTGTAAGAAAATTATATGTATAATTGCATTATTACAAGATTGCTGCAAAATTTATGGGTCCATAGACAGAAATCTTGTTAATAGGCTGGTGTGCTTGTGAAGCCAGTCTCAGTCATACTTAAAAAGTTTTGGCACTCAGAAGTCCCCAATGACTGGGGAAAGAGTAATTTGTTCCATTTTTGAAAGGAGTTGAAAAAGAGGACCCTGAAAGCTACTTATCAGTCAGCCTCAGTTGTGATTGTCTGGTAAAATCACAAAGCAGACCTTCCTGAGAATTATGTTAAAGAATATGAGAGATGAAGAAAATTAGGGACAATTAGGGACAATGGCCAACAGGACCCCAACAACGGCAAATTTTGTCCGCCTCACCCAGTGATCTTCTGCAGTGGAGTGACTGCATCAGTTGAGAAGAGGAACCTATGTTTACTTCATCTTACACAAGGCCCTTGGTTATGGCTCTCCACAGCATTGTGGCCAAATCCTGGAGAGATACAGGCTTGACAGATGGACTGTTCAATGAATAAGAAACTGGGTAGATGACCACGTTCTGGGAGATGGAGTCAATGGCTCAAGGTGCAAATGGAAACCAGTAACAACTGCTTCTCCCAAGAGTGGGACAATTGCTATTTTATTTTTTCATCAGCAACATAGATAACAGGATCGAGATTTAGACTTTGTAGGATTTACAGAGATGGAGCACCTCTCATACAAGGAAAGGCTGAGAGAATTAGTTTTGCTCAGCCTGGAAAAAGGGAGACTTTATATCAAGTAACAGACGATATATATTAGCCAATGAGCAGTAAAACACCACTCAATAAACTCAACTTACTTCTGTTACATTAATTTACTCCTTGTTTACCAGGTTTTATGATTAAAAGATTTGTGTAATTGTCCAAAAAGACACCAGCTCAACCAACCAGTCAGTATTTACATTAAAATTTTCAAGAAGTGGAAGATGAAGGTCAACATCCTGTTAAATTTCACTGTGTTGCACAGAAATTAGTTGATCAAAACTTGTGTCAGTATCCTCTTGCAGCACAGCTCCAATACAACTTACATGTACACACTGAGAGGTCTTACTTAGTGCATATCTTAATTTTTAATTGTTGTTATATTTACACAAAACATCCATTTTGCCATAATTATTTTAAAAATTCTGGATAAATTAGTTTAAATTAGTTCTGCATCAAATGGGTTTAGTTTTCACTTCTATCTTTCATTTTTTATATTTGGTGTGAGGAATATTACCTACATTCACAAAATTAAGAACCTTGAAGAAAGAGATTAAATATTTATCCGAACATCTTTGGGGGAAATAAAAGGGAAAATATGAAGAAAGATTATTTAACTACAGGCATTATAAAAACCTGAATTCAGCTAGTCTGAATGTAATATGTATACACCAATATGTATACTCTTTGTGTGCCTTTAAATACACCCTCTGGTAAAATAGTTATGGTTTCATTAAAGCAAAGAGTCTTTTGAATCAGAGATTGCTAATGGTATTGAAATACCTACCTTTAGCTGCTATCAACAGTCATTAAGTTTCTAAATATCTTTGGGAATCTGTGCTTTAAGTCAGTGACAGAGATATGTTTCCATTGCTTGGAAACACCCAGCCTGAAGTAAAAACAGTTTCTCAAGCCATTATTGTCACAAGGTCTCCTATGAATTCTGCTGAAAATATACTCAGAAGGGTAAGTAAAAATTTCATACCTATTTTTTTGAATGTGAAGGTGTATTATATCCACAAAATCAGGCTATTGAGTACATATCCTTTTTAACGAAGAAGGGTCAGGAGAAAATAAGTTTTGGAATGTCTTCCTCGTGCATCTTTGTACAACTTAAACATGGTGGAAGTGTGGAAATTGTGCTTTACAGCAGCATTTCTTAGGTGGGCACAAGTTCTTTGTGGAGGTTGATCTATCTATGAAGTCTTAAAAGTCTAAATCCATAGATATGTCTGTCAGTGGAGTCTGACCATTTTAATTTTAAAATATAATCTTACTTTATTTTGATCTCCTGACTGTGGAGAGCTTTGTTTTGCCCTTCAAGGAACAGATCTAACCTCCATGATTCTAGAACTACTTGAGATGCTCAGGTGAGATATCTGCAGGATCCTTTTTCCAAGACCTATTTTTAAAGCCAATGAAGAGTAAAGAGTTTTCATCAAAAAAGATTTCAGCATGATTTGTCAATAAACTCATGAAGTATTTCATATTTGAAGAAACCATTTTCAGTTGCATATCACTATTCTAAGTTAGTACTCCAGCCTCTATGCTTCAGTTTTTCACAGAAATTACCTGTCTCAGGGGAATTTCAGGTGCAGTTTTAATGAAAATTGTTTAACTATTCAGAAGTGCTCAAAAGTCTGTATCATCATGCCACCACAAAGATAAAAAAATGGAATTTCATGGATAAGCTGCCTTGCTTTGCCTAAATTTGAAGTGGCAGGATTTTTGTCCTTTTTAAGTGGTTTTGTGCATCTATACAGAAATCATATTTATAATGGATATTTTTTGATAATTATGCAACAAAATTACTTTAGTTTTGCAATCCTTGAAAGACTGCCTCATTAATGAATTCACCAAATCATTAATGTGTTCATGTTAAATACATTCATTGCTTGGAAAGAAAATTTTGGGGTTGGATTTTCAGATAACAAATCCTCTTGCAGATTCACATTCCTTCAGGAAATATTGGAAATGACAAAAGATTAACTGAACTTGCAATTGAACTGCCTTGCAATTTATTTAAATGTCTAATTCTATTATCAAATGACAGCGAGAATGTAGTATTACAACTTTTTTTAATGCAACTTAAAACAGATTGGGTGCTGCCTTCAGAAGCAAGTTGCATGTTACTCCTGGGTTGCATATAAAGGTGATGCCGGCCCTAGCCCTCCGTAATTTTCACTGTGTAGTGAAACAAAGTCACCAAAGGCTTATGAAAGTTCAAATCAAACTTCCATTCCGGGTGCATGCATAATCAGTAAGAAGAAACTAACAGTGAAGTCAACCAATTGGCTTATGATTGCTGGGATCCAAACCAACTGAGTTCCAAATTTTCAGAAGTCTGCAGCTATTTAAGTGAAATTTCGTGTTTGATGCTTCCATATCTCTTTGTTCAAAATTGCTGCAGTGTTAACAAAATTTGTTCCTGACGCTTTGAAACAAAAGGGAGGAGAGAAATGGGGTGGGGATGATGACAAAATCAGAAAAGGTTTATAAGTAAAGAACATAAGTGGAATGGCATATGGGAGGAACAAAGAAAGAAGATAGAGTAACAGAAGCAGGGGAGCTGGAGAGTGTAGGCAGTCATGTAGTCAGGATACACAACGAAAAATGCTGCCCATTTAAATAGCACAGTTTGTAAATATTCAGGTTTGTTCGTATGCAGAAAACAGCCCCAGTCGAGCTGCCCTGCGTGTTTATTCTGCTCAGGTCAGACACCATCACAGTGCTAAATCACAACCAATTCTCAGATCACTGTGAAGCTTGACCCCTCCACCCTTTCTGTGTCGGATCCCTTGAGTACTTCTGCCTTCAGCAAATGCTTTAGGAGAGCTTTAGAGCTAAAAGACCATGACCATTAACTTTACTACTTGGTGCTAGCTAGCAAGGCAGCTGTCATGTAAAAACATCATTAAGAAGAGTTCAGATTTCAAATTATTTAGACCTACCAGCACATGTAAAATAAAACTATTGCAAAATATCTTGTTTGATGGAAAGAAAGGAGTACTTCTCTCCCTCAAGTCCTTTGGACTTGTTCCACTTCACCAAAAGTAAAATTATATGTAAAAAATCTCCTTGATGTTACTTAGTATCAAGGATGAAATTCCTACCCTCTGACTTGTGGTATTCAGGAGTGACACACACATTCCACTTTTCACTCTTCAAAATAACAAACAGTGAAGAACATTATACTTCCACAACATCAGACAAATGGATTTATGAAGATGTTTTAAAAGACAGAAATCTTTATAATTCTTCAATGGACACACCAATAACACAAATGGTAATTTGATTTTGCTTTGTGACTGATGGACGTATTTAATAGAATTTGGAAAGAACCAGCCTATTTATATTATTTATCTTGGAAACAGAAACATTTGGAAACAGAAACACTTGGAAACAGAAACACTTGGAAAAAAACTGTTAGGACCTGACATACTCAAAGCAGTGAATAATTCAGCTTTATCTCTTTGCAAAATACTAAGTTACATGTATCATCTGACATAAGAGGCACTTTTTATTCATTATCAGTGAATAAAAGCACTGTTAAATTAATATCATCCTTTTTATGATTTTGGCATTTGCAAAATTTTTCCAAAGGAATTGTTTCTTCTTTAAACAAAGATAGTAATCATTTCCCATGTAAGGAGATGAACAGGGAATGCTGTTTCTTGTGCAGTGGAATGTGCTGTCATTTATCACTAATGGACTGTTTGCTTGAGATTTTATTTCACTAAGACTGCAGATATCTATTTAGAAATGTGTTTAAGTGTTGTAAATACCACAAAAATGCTGAATGAGTAGGTTTTGTATTTTCTCACAAAAAGAAATAACTGCTCATTTAGTGTCATAACACTGATTAATCTAGTTTCTACACCCACTGATTAATCTAGTTTCTATATCCCCATGTTGCAGAAGAAGACATACTTTGACCATAACTCAGCAACAAAATCCAACAACAGTTGAAACAAAATGGAACAATAAATAAAACAAGCCAAGCAGAATGAAAGAAAAGGAAATCAAATAAATCAAAATAAACAAACCAAAAACTAAATTTAAAAAGTTACTGATTTATCATTTTGAACTGTCTCTGCAATGGAATACATACTATATAAACATACATGCACACATGGTTGTTATTTGGCTAGAGCTGAAAGAAAGTACAGTTTTAGAGAAAAGTATTAGTCACTTTAAAATGCAGGATCTCTTGGTCTTTGGAGAGAGTTATTCCATCTACCAATATCAGTATGTTGTATGCATATTTACAGTTGTTGTAGACAGATCAAAAAACACTTTAATGTATACGTGAAAATAAGCTGTCTCAGCCTTAGTAGCACAGCAGCCTGAAATGTATCCAAGAAAGTTAAATGTTAAAATAAATGCTGACTTATTCTGTGAAGTTTTATTCAACCACCGTCACTCCAAAATGGAAGTATGACATCTCCAAGCCATACTTTACATAAACTGAGTGCCAGGTTTTCACAGTAAAATGTCAACACATTATCTCAAAAAAGTCTTGACAACTAATTCCTTGAAGAAAAAATATATGAATATGAAATAGCCCATGAAAAATTTATGGAAGTAGAATAGAAGAATTCTAGTCTAGTCTACAGAACTGGGATACATAAGGACCTTGGTTTTACCTTTACTGCTGATACTGAGGAAACTGATAGAAGCCTAATATTCTATTTGATTAATAACCTAAAAAACCAGTGACTTTTCCTATTAACAATGATGTTGCCATGGGTAGAAACATGCCACAGGCCTTAGGCTAAATTTGCCATCCCCTAAATTTGTCCTCCCCAGCCCTTGCTTGTTATCAACTTATCTTGAGAACTTGGGCAACGTGTACCTTGGTACCAGACACATCTCCCTGTGGTGAGGAGTTCAGCATATAGTAGCAAAGGCATTGAAAATACAAATGAGATTGAAAATGGAGGCCCAAGACAAAACTGCTGATTGTCACTGCTGCATGTGACAGAAATACACCCTTGTGAGTGAGGAAGCTGACCACACTAAACAGAAACCCCAAGGGCTGGGAGCTGTGACGACATTGCAAACTTCCAGAATCTTACTACCCAAAGAACCCCTCCCTCTCTCCCTCTTTCTCTCTGCCCCCTCCACCCTGCCTGGTCCAAGAACTTTGGTTCTTCTTTTCTCCACATGCAAGCTGCAAGAGCACTTAAACCTGCTCAAAATTGCTCTGCTGCAATCTACAGCTGTTCATTCCAAACTTCCTTGGACAGGGTAACACCTCCATGGCTGGTCTAGGCTGCTACATGTTTTTGTTTTGATTTAGTTAATATCAACCCAAATTTAAATGATACACACCTCTACATTTACCCAGGTTCCATAACATGGCAGTTTGTTTCCAAATAACTTTATCCACATTTTTTCCCAGCTTATTTTCAAGTCTGCTCTGTTTCTCTGTAATTGCATGCAGTATCAGACACCATTCATCATGAGTAGCTAGTTTTCCAAACCAGAGACAACCATCATTAATCTAGCAACCCAACCCAGCAAACTCTAATTTCTCTGTCCAGTTTTAATTCCAGACTCTCAGATGATGTGAGGTCTTTCCACACCCTCAACTGCAGGTGCTCTGACCAGAACAGATACATGTCCTCCACAACTCTCTATCAATATTCATATTATTTGTATTTAGCATGTATAATGCAATCTATGTTTTGCCTACTGTTTTTTTACAG
This sequence comes from Dicaeum eximium, assembly GCA_013396995.1. Lineage (NCBI taxonomy): Eukaryota > Metazoa > Chordata > Aves > Passeriformes > Dicaeidae > Dicaeum > Dicaeum eximium. Next base: position 209,968 of record VWZP01008314.1, on the reverse strand, counting down.
ATCCAGTTTACAGTAAGAAATACATAATACATTGCAGAGTTAAAGCATTCTATCTGGGTTACCTATTACAAAAATATTTTAAGGACACTCCATATTCTTACTGTCTCTCATACCGATACAAATTATTGTCTCATACACAGAGAGGTAGAATTAGGCATTCTTATTTTGTTCTTCATATTTCTAGACAGTTTGAACCATGATGAAGCTTTTAGTTGCTTTCCTGTTCAGGATATTTCTAGACTGTACTTTACACCTGACATTATGCATTGCACAAAAATAGAGACTAGGCATTTTGATAGATTGTGGCATTATCAGTTCCCCTCAGAGAATCTTGTCATACAACTGGGACATGCTTAAAGAGTTTAATTCTTCCATCTTCACTGCATTCTCAGTCATGTATTTTCTTTTATGAATTTGAAAATTCAACATATTTGTCAAATCAGCCATAATGTTTCATTTGCTTAAATGGCTTTGTTTTCATGTAACCAGTCATATTGAGAATGCTTACAGCTCAGTTTTGTCAGGAATCTGTCAGTAAGTTTGGCAGATATTCAATCTATCTCACACTTCAATTTCTCCTTGCATCTACAGAATGACACATTTTATTTATCTGTTGAAAAAAAATTACTAATACAAAACCAACAGGTTTTTCTTAGTCATTATTGATGAGCATTAGAGACTTGTATCCACAGTGTGGATAAAGTAAGAATATGAATGCTTAAACATTAATTTTTAAATAAAGTAACTGATTATAAAGTTTGGATTTATTGTACAGTAAAATAATCTTTAGAAATATTACATTACACTGTGGGTCTATATAACTGCATATACTCTAATTTGTCTTTGGAGAACTTTATATGTTATAGATATTCTATACTATATATAGAATATCTCTAAATTCTATACTTCTCTCCAAATGTATCCCCAACACAAGAATATATATTGTAAATGGGGCATGAACATATAGTTTTAACCATTATTGTGACTATTTTATATAACCAATAAAAAATTATTTTATTTAGTCTATAAATAAAATAATCCATCTTGTTCTTTGTGGCTCCTGGAAACACAACTACTCCAGTTAGAAAACAGGCTTCTCTTTATGTGGCCAACTGAGGACAATAACACAGACTTTGCTCACAAACAGAGTTTCTGGAAATCTGGGATTAATCAGATCAATTCCAGAATGATTGACCAACAGTTAGTCTGGCAATAAAACCATGAGCAGTGGAAAATTGATCTGACTCCTCACGGACATGACACAAGTCCATTTCAGGGATTTAGATCCAGCAATGTTTATACCTATACTGAACAACCTAAATTCCTGTTTCCTGTGGGACTAAGGAGAATTCTGTCCTGTTCTTGCAGACAGAATGCCGATTAGATGAAGAACGGAAAAATCAAATAGTGTCACCTTCCCTTTGGTGTTTCCTTAGCATTGTCAGTGCCACCCAGCAGTGCACTGGCACACAACAGCCAGAGGACAACAGCATCTCTTCATGAGAAGAATTCTATTTTCAATTCCACACCAGCATCACATTGCTTTTCAGCTGTGGGTTATATATTCAACTTCATCCCTCCTACAAAGCATACAAATTCTGAAAGCTGCTATTAGGTGCACTATCAGCCCAGAAAATCCAGACAAAAGCAAAAGCAAGATGACCCATCACTTTGTAGAATACAGAATAAGATCAGCAAAATCATTAATATAATTGCATCAAAGAGAAAATTATACAAGTTCAAAGAGGAAATTATACAAGTAAACACAACTCACCGCTAGTAAATGTGAAAATTAGTTTTGTTTCAATATTTTGGCAGATAAGTATTCATTACAAGATTAAAAATAAACTACATCTTGCCAATTCCTGTACAAAATCATATGCTAATAGATGGCAATATACCCATGGAGTGACAGACATGCAGGAAACTATATCTATAACCAGTAGAGAAAAATATTTCGGGCTCAGTAGAGTAAGCACAGAAAGATTCCCCTAATTCCTGTAGAACAATTTAGAAAAGATGTCACCTTAAAATCATAGCTCTAGTCAGCCTTATGCCTAGGGATTATCTTAATAAATTGTAAGTAATAGTATATATGAGTTTCTGTGATAACCCACAGGTGAATGAAGAATAAAAGCATAGCACCATGGGGTTTTTTGAGATATCAAACAACATAAGGGGAGTGAAATATGGACAGTTTTATGCTGGTTGAGATTAAAACATACCAATACCAAGTAAAATGCAGAAAAATAAACTTAGATGTTAGAAAAGGACCTATATGCCCAAAAATATGCATGATTTTTCCAGCATTTTCCTATTAAAAAGAAATTGCATTTACTTACAAACATTGCCTCACAGAGCAAAGTGTTTTCTAAATGTATGGAGAAGTGAAATAAGGTTCATTTTCAATTAAGAGGGAAGGTACAATATCTTTCTAATGGAATAAACAGAGGAAATTACTAGGGGAGAAACATTAGATCCTTCAGCACCTCCAGACAGACATAATGGGAAAGCACACCTGTGCTTCACAAAGTGCTCCTGCTCCTGGATACTACCTGAAGCATACACCGTGCAGGAAGACAGAACTTCTACTAGGACAGTCTATTCAAGTAAACCAGTGTTACAGAGCATGGGCAAGTAGAGCTGAAACCCTGAAAAGTGGTTGTCTTGCTCTTCTCCCTATCTGCATAGAGGCTGCTCCTTCTGTCCCAATAGTCCAGCTGTTTACTGAGCTCATTTGACTCCCAAAAAGAAAATTATTAGTCAAGGTTGAACGTAACTAGCCCGGCTTGTTATGCTTAACCTGCTTGCCCCAGACAATACGTAAAACAGACCCTCTGCTCCTGTTACATATTAATTTACTGTCCCTTAACCAGTTCCACTGTTGTTTCCCAACATCCTCAGGATTTGTATTGCCGCATTTTTCAAATTATGTCCTAGGGAGAGGAGAATTGGCTTCTTTGCAGCTGCAAGGGTATTATGTTTTCTTCAGCTCAAAACTTGAACAATAGAAAGTCCACATCACACCACAGAGTGTTGCAGCAGGTATTGTACTTGCTAATTTTCAGTAGTAAAGTAATTGAAAGTTAAGATTATAGAGTTAATAGATAATTATAACTCAGATGTGGCTCTGGTAGTGAAATAAATTGGGTAGAAAGAAATAAACTGACAAACATAGCTTCATAACTTCTACTGGTGTCTTTTTATTAGTCTGTGTGGTTTTCTTGAAGCAAAGTAATAAAATCTTCTACAACTCATGACATAGAATAACAAAGTCTTGTGTTCTTTTTGTATATGTTGACTTGAAGTTTTACATTTTAGTATTTCATTTAATTTGGCATCCAGTTTTCGGTTTCAAGTGTAAGGCCACATATTTGTACATTTTCTTTTAGAAAAAGGCTTGCTATTTTCCTTTCTTATAGCCAAGGCAAATTATCCTTAGTAAAGGAAAAAAACAAATAATGGCCTACACATGGAGGACTTTCCTTACCAAAGTGGTATTTTAAAAGGACATATAGTTTTACATGATGCAGTGTAGGATCATGTTAAAATAAGGCAAGCTGGTGATCACAGCACTAAATTCCAAAGTTAGAGAAAATGTATCAATTCTACACATGGGAAATTATTCCAAGAACTCATATTTGTAATATAAACAGAAATGTTTATATTGGAATGGACCGTCAGAGATCATCTACTTCCAACCCTGACCTGCCATGGGCATGGACACCTGAGCTGTATACAGACACTGCTGGCTTATGTCCAATTGTTTACCCACAGACTGGATGTGGACTGGATCCTTTTCTGTGGGGCTGCTCCCAGTCCATTCACCCCCAGCCTGTTGTGCTACTGGGGATAGTAATCACTAATCTTAGAACAATTTATTTCCTTCCCTAAATACTTTCCCAGAATATTTTGCTATTTAGAATTAGCTGTGGGTACTCATGGGTACGTTGCATGTAATGGCTAAGTATTGAAAGCTGGCTCAGGTAAGTCAAATTGCTGTAACCAAGTCACCGACACACCTATGAGAAAAACTTTCAGAGGCTGAAATCCACTAAAAAAACTTTCTCTGGGAAAGGTAATATTTTCAAAAAGAACTTATTCTAGTATTTCTAGATTCTCTGAATTTTTTATTCATCATGATATATATGAGGTGAAATTCAAAATACACTGTGATACTTAATTTTTTTTCCAATTATTCCACTCCCTTTTGCATCCTATAATTTTGAGGCATTGTGGCTCTGTTTCTACATATATATTCTCAGCTCTGCCCCATAATTTTTGCAGTTGCAGAACCACACAGATGTATAATGAAAGAATCTTCCAAAGCCACTGGGCTATGCACATTATCACATAACTATAGGGTTCACAGAAAATGGGGAATTCATTTAACTTAGAAGCCAAAAGTCACCAAGAGGGAAACAGAGTGATAAAAGGCAAGATCCATTTTCCATAAGCAGCAGAACAGATTTTAATTTCCATGCCTAAGTTTCCAGCCACTGTCAATAACATGAGGGTACTATACATTTTTACCTAATTTTTCTATGAGTAGCTTTTCTTCTTTTGCTGGTTCAATTAATTTTTACCAAATAATTTCTTGAATTTTTTTTCTTTTCATTTCTTACAGGTATGCAATGAACCATGGATATGAAAGTAAGTCTTCTGAGCAACTGCTGGCTGAAATACAATCTCCCAATTACAGACACCAAAATGGAAGCCACGTTTTGGAAAAGGGAAGTGATTTAAGCAAGTATGTCTAAAAAACCAAGGTAGACTATTGTTATGTTTACTTTGTAAGTAATTGAAGTGATATGGAAGAAAGAATATGGAAACTGTTCTACACAGAGCCTAGAGTACTGTCAAAAAGATAAAAGCTTTAGCATGGAGAAGAAAGAATCTGTTTAATCAGTAGTCAAGGGATGCATCTAATTGTTGAGGTCACTTGTTTTCAGCACAGGGATTATTACCTACAACCTTGAAAACATCATATGACTTAAAGCTAACAGCCACATAAGTTTCATAGTGTTTATTTATAATAGCATTTTTTGTTCATATTAAGCTGCATATATAATCACCCACAGGTATATAAACACACAAAAAGTAAGGTAGGATTCATTGTGACACTAATACTTTTGCTAAACAGCATTAAGCCAGAAAAAACTTCAGGATTCTCTCTCACATCACAAGGGTAACACCACAATGACAGCCTATCTTGTGTCTGTGATGCTGCAGCATGAGCACCATTTGTTCTGTGCCAAAATTTACTAACACTGTGACTTTGTAAATATTTTCTACATAGCAAGGTGAAGGAGATTTCATTCTGCTGTTTTCACCTTCTGTGCCAGTCCTTTTCATACTTGTCTGCCACCAGGCCCACAGGCAGTTAAATTGCTGTCAGAGGCCACTCCAGTAACCACAAGTCAAAACACTTTCCTGGGTGATTTTGGCAGTATAAAAATAACTGGACATAGATGAGAGGCACACAAATGTACACATTGTTGAGTGGTTCAGGAAGAGCCAGTAAACTACTATCAAAAAGTTACCATGTAAGTTTATAGCTGTGACCAATTCTCTATGCAACCTCTGGAAAACAGACAGAAGTAAAAAGTTCAAGTGGTTTTGCTGCTAAAACAGTCTTTCTAGTACAATTGATTTTCAATCCCTTAGGAGAAAACTTTCTCTTAAAAAATTATGACGTTCAAGGAAATTCTTCCAATTTTCAACTCGAGTTTTTCAATTTTCCTTCAACAAAATTAACAAGTCAATCACACTGAAATAGCAAAACAGGGACTTATATCTTAAAACATATAATTGAATAGATTCCTGAAAAGCCCTAAACAAAAAAAACCTACTTGTATTTTAAACTATGACAAAATATAAACAAGACATGAATTTTATGAAACTAATTACCCAGGACAGCTGAGCCTTAATACTGAGCAAAGGGAGTCAGGGGAGGAACTTATTCTTTGTTTTATGAAGCAACTGCTATGCATTCTGGCACTCTACTTCCCAGAAAATGACTGGACTTCACCTGTTGATTTAGGGAATGAGTGTTTTTGCTTTGATTTGCTTCCATGTGCAGCCTTTGCTTTTCTTTCAACCACCCTCACCTTAACTCAGGAGCATTTCGTCTTATTTCTCCCCTTTTTCCTGCTAAAAAGCAGGAGTGATAGAGTGGCTTCATGAGCACCTGGTGGCTTGTCAAGATCAGCCCAGCATATTTGTAATACATTTATTTCAAAAGTAATTTCCAAAATCAAGTTTGGCTAAGCTTCAAATGACCTGACAGAAAGTATCAATATTTAGACAGTAACCCAGGATGCATTGTACTTCTTAGTGACAAGCACATGATTCCATAGCTGATTTATTACTCTTACTAATTTGTGTTATTTCTGTAGCCATCCAGTTGTCATATGTCTTTATCAACAAATTTTTGTTGAAAATTTTCTGTACATTCAGGACAATTACAAAAACACGGCAATTAAATGCAATTAAATCATCTTTTAGGTAAGAAATACATTGCAACAGAAAAGCAATGTTATCAAAGTGCACAGGGAAGTGAGGTAGGCAATTTGCATAAAGGAATAATAAGTTTTTTGAGTGAACTTTTATGAGTATTCTTCAGGCACCTGTGGTTAAATGGCTTGATCATGTCAACCTTTATGGTTGAATTCCGATGTATGGTTGTATTATCAACATATTATCCATGTGGTGGACTGCAATGCTTTCCTCTAATCAGATGAGTTTTTACAGATTAGATATTACCTATATTGAGAACAACACCTGAATCTAAAAGTTTTAAATGGAAACTATTAATATTCTTTTAAACTCTCCCAAATGTTGTTAAACATAAAGATAAATAGTGTATGTATTTTGATATAGGACAAATTTTAATGTCATGGCCTCTTCTTGCATACTTCAGTGACATACAACTTAGTATCCATTGGAAATAAAAGGGTGTTTAATACTTTATAAGTAGTTCCTTGGAAAATATTTTTCAAAAAAAGATGATGTTCCATGAATACTTGTTTAAAAGTGTCCCTTCTTGCTACAAGAAAATTCCAGCATGAGAAAGCATTTGGTTTTGAGACTGTCAGCAAGAATATGCAGTCATCTCACCCAATGAGAATTGCAGTCTGGATGATTCATGAAGAAGTGCATTTGCATAAATTTGATTTTCTCATGTGAAAATGATGCACCATGACACTAATGAAACACAGTTTTCCAAAATTTAAGGTATCTTTAGAGGTTTCTTTAAATAAAGTTCCTTAACTAAAATTCACATTAAATCTTAAGACACATAATTTTCATACCAAACTATTGCAAACCTCCACCCATTTGTCCATACTTGTCATAAAAGAATAATTTTGACTGCACAATTTTGGGAGAAGTATTCAAGCTCCATAAAAATTCAAATGGACTGTAAATTACATGTTGACACTGATTTTCAAGGTTTTCTTTCTAGGTATAACAGCTAAATGCATTAAAAAATAAGCCAGAAGAAACTATGGAGAACAGCTGAGAACCTTGTTCTTCTGGTTCAACTTTTTGTAAGTTTCTTCATTAGGCTTTGATTTCATATTCCATATTTTGAATAATCTTACCTAGACACCTTCTTTCAAGAGATTTTCACTTTAAATTTCTGTGATGGAATGCTAAAATATGTTTTTTTAAGTAGATTTCATTCGACAATGTGTGTGGTAAAGAAGGCTGAAAGGGAAAAGTAACCATTCTTTTGCTGTTTAATGCTGCTCAAAATAACTAATATACTGCTAATATTTTCTCTGTACAGCTTAGGGTTTATGTGCTTAGCATTATAGGGTATTGCTAGCATAAGCCAGTCTTACAGAACCCAGAATGTTCTACACTTTTTAAGAAGAGCAATGTGAATTGCATGGGACAAGACAGAACTTAATTAAACTGGCAGAGTATAGCGAAAGCCACAAGAAATAATGTTCTCTCTTTAAATTCAACCTGCAAAACTAAAAGTAATTTTTGGATGCAGGCACAATACAGCACATTACATTTCCATAAAAACAATCTTTAAACTTTATTTTATCCCAAGAAAATCAAGTAAGACTTCAGCACCATATTAGAACATGAAGACCTTGAAAGCAAAGGGAAATGTGATGTCATGTTCTTGGTGGCAAAATACTACAGAGATTCCATAAAGATGTTAATGAACATACAGGAAACCTGAGGGATAAAGACAGTAGGGAGACATCAAAAATCATTCTCTTATATGATATGAAGGAGCTGTCCACGCTGCATAAGATAATATAAATTTTCTGTATTCACAAAGTAACGAGTAATGTAATGGCAATATTTTTTAATTAGGTGCTCTTCATAAGAAGTATCTATATATTGGCAACAGCAATGTCACTAGCATTTTGCAAACAGTATCACAATAACTCTCCAAAAATATTGGTCTTAATGATGATTGTGTACATGTTGTTAAGCAATGTCTAAAATCAATGATCTAAACTATTAGGTAAAACTTTACATCTACACTTCAGCTTGCAGCAACTTACCTTCTGTGTAGTAATGTATTTAAGTCAATAAAGTCTTCTGTAAACATTTATTCCAGGATAAAGATATCCTTTTCATCCTAACTTATGATAACAGACAGGAAATTCTGCTGGGTGTAAAGAGCCATTTTTATACTAGAGGAGTCTCCTGTGGCATGATGAGAGATTACATCAGTAGGTAGAACCATCATAACTCTTTGTCCAGTTACAGCATGTAGCAAAAGGTAGTAGTAGGGAATGTGTTGAGCCAGTGATAACCAAGGTATCTAATTCACATTGTGGATTTTTTTTCTAGCACATTAGAACCAACGTAAGTCGCGGAATAAACTGTATTACCAACTGAAATACTTTTTTTTTTTTTTTTAGATTTGATTAATAAGCTAGAATTCAAAAAATGACACCTAGACTCCATACTAATCAAAGTACAGTGCATCAAGAGGAGAACATTATATATTAATTATATATTAAACTTTGCATTAATCTAGAGTAGCATATTTATCTGAACACTGCCATGAGTTCATAGGATAAAAGTTTACTGTTCTATTTAAAGAATTAGGTCCTGAGGACATACTTGTGCTATTTTACAGGCAGACAAAAGCTCAGTTGCTTGACTTTTGAGCAGAAAGGAAGTTACATGAAGTAAATACTTCAGAATAAAACCACAGCCGGCAGTAACATAGATACCTGCACTGTATCATATAATTATGGCTATGCTTGAAATGGATGTGGTGTCAAATGCATGTAAATCTTACACCAAATTAAGCAGATCAAGCTGTGTTTGCTGGCAAAATAATTGAAGAAATCTGCATTCCTAACAGGTGAGGTCTGACAGAGAAGAGCTGATTGATTCTCAGCTCACATAAGTGTAACATTTTAGAGGAAGAATCATTGACCAGAAATAGATTATAAAAGGAACTATGTTAATATATACTAGTGGGGGCATTCATCTGCCACATTTCGTTCAAAATCACCCTGAATGACATTGTTGGATATTCATTCTAGAGGCAACAATATATTTTTTAAAGCTTACGCTGCATCAAAGACCTTTGCGACACGACCTTTTAAACTTTTGACACCCCAGCACTAAATTCTGCTCCCTCCTTTGAATGCCCATAGTCTGAAGTTTCACTTCATAAATTAATGAAGCCAAAAGTGCTACAGAGGTTGTTGGCAGCTGCTCAGTTATTAAGCAATATTTTAGAGAGAAAATCCATTATTTCTCAGAGTTGTGCAGTCTGTACTGGCCCAGTTAACTTGAGGATGTTGGTTCCAGCTTGCAAAATTGTTAACTATTCCTAAGACTTTGTGGCAGTTTATCAATTAATGTCCTTATTAAATGCGAGAAGGGCTCTGAGAGGGTGCTTTAAAAAAAATCCCAAACCATAAATAATGAAATCTGCCACTTGCACTTTAATTACATTTCCCTTGCCCAACCAGAGACCAAATTTAATGGATATATTAAATAGAGTATATTCCAATATTTATAAACTTTGATTTTCAGGCACAATCAAAGTTTAATATGGCTATGGGATTTTTTAGTTGATGATCAAGTTAAGTTAGCAGGCCTGTAGTATGACTTGAAAGAGAACTATTCCTCCATTTGTACAAAGGTAAACTTAAATTCTAACACAGAATCACTTACACTCAATATTTATTTGAAAATTTCTGTCAGTACTGATAGAGTAGTAGTAGTCTATAATTTAATCCTCACTGAGAAGCTAACTCCTCTGCTAGTTTTATGTTGGAAAAAAGAGAGGACTGGCCAATGTGTTGCACTTGCAACAGTGAAGGGTGAAAGAATTTCATCTAAATATTTCCAGTTTTGAATGAAGCTGTCTGCATGAAAACTGTATCTGCCCCAGGATTCAATCTGTCTTGTGTGTTCATGTCAGTGTGACTATTAAATGCAGAATGTTTTAGGAAGATGGATAAATGGAAAAGAGAGGTAAAGAAATTGAGAGCTCTCCAAAATGCTGAAGAGTTTTCATGCCAGCTGTTTTGTGTAACTCCTCTAAGGAAAGAGCTAGTTTTTCTTTACTATCTCGCCATCCACAGTACTTTTGAGATCTTTATAAGGTGTGGATGCTTTGGCCAAGAGCAGGCTTCATTTCCAGCAGTGAAGGGCTAGCTTAGGTAAATGCACCCCATGAACCCTCCAGATAATGGAATTTTAGAAAAATCCCTTTTCCCCTATGTATCATGAATGAAATGCCTTTCACAGGCCATATATTTTGCCAGCATTTGAAGTGAAAGTAAGAATGGTTCAGTAAAAGATGAGGCACTGACAGAAGTCCAGACTTCCAGACTACTTCACTGTTCATTCCCCACCATTGCTCACCACATCTGCTTGTGGAGGATATTGCAATGTCATGATGCAGCATAAATTTGAGGTGATTCCTGCTGGAGTGCTGCTGCATGCACAAAAAGAATGGTAGCTGAAAAACTGAGTCCATGCATTTCTGTCTCAATATCTGCTGGTAAATGAGTTTACTTGCCAGGAATCAGTGCTCTGTGCAAGCAAATTGAATCAGCTAAAGAACATGGTGGGGAAGAAACTACTTAGTCTCAGATGCTATAAACTAAAGGGGTTGTTAGCCAATTTCAAGAGAAGTTATTTTAGGTGAACCCTGTACAGAAAGCTGTCTACCTGAAATGCTGGATAACCTCCTGTTTTCTTGAGGTGAAGCTTTGTTTTTGGATTTTATGTGATGCAACTCTACTAGGTGTTATGGTATATTATACAAGACAGCTATCTGGCCTCACACATCAGAGCAAATATGTTTTGAAGAAGCCTGCATTATCAATAATGTTTACCATCAAATTCAGCTTTTTGCTTGGATGTAAATTTTAAAATTGCACATGGCCAGGCATTCAAATAATTTTTAGAAATACTTGATTTCATTTTAAAGCTTTCATGTTTTCATCCAGGATGCAAATAGACTTACTCTTGTCAAAGTTCAGCTCTGACCTGATGAAATTTAATCTGTCATATCTACATCAAGTGTATATTTAGTTTTTAAGTCTTAGGATGTTAGAGTAAATTGTTCATCTTATAATACAGTAATAAAATAGCAAGAAGTTTCATGTTAATGTTAAATAAAAGTGAGACTTTCAGTCTAGAAACAATCACCACGGGTGATCTTTGTGGAATTTTCTTTGATAAATGGTAGACACTTACATAGATAACTTAACTGCAGTATGTTGATGCATTTAACAGCAAATTTCACACTCTCTGAACAGCCTAGAAAAATTGCTTCAAAGCTGTTACACATTTGCCACTACTTAAATAACTGCATATTAGTGGTTCTTCTATTATATCTATCTGTCACGTTGTCTTCTCAGAAAAGATTGAACATGTAATTCATATTACAACTCTATAAAATAATTATCCCTTCACTAAACCAGCTGTCATAGTGTCTTGTCAAACTGTAGAGAGGAATTTCAAAAGTCAGATCAGTTTGAGAATAATTGCATCAGTAATTTGAAATTTTTTTTTAAAAGGAAGAGTGACTGCCATAACTTCAAAATTTAAGTTGACTCTATGTTACTGCCCTCAGCATTCAGTTTTTTAATTTGCAGCATCCAGAAACAGAAAAGGTGAAAGGTGGCATATCTTGTAAGTGCCTTTCACTATCAAGCAGCAAACTCAAGTGGTAACAGTGGAATTGGGTAAGAATGGATTGTAAATTTAGTCAGGAACTAAAACAAAATTAAACAGAGGACCAGAGAGACCTCTGAACATGGGTTTGCTTTAGCTCCTCAGTCAAATAGGTATTATAAATTTATCTCTCTGGTTTGGTATGTTTGATACTCCCTATTTTCTTGAGGTAAGCCTTTGCTGCCATTTTTGTAGCTTTTGATGTGATGCAATTCAGTTGAGTGATATAGTACAAAACACAAACCTGGCATCACACATCACTACAAATGTGTGCCCAAGAAGCCTCACCATCGAGAAAATTGAAAAAAGCATTTGGCTTAACTCTTTGGTCAAATTAATATTCTATACTCGTCTGATCTCTTTGCCTAGTGATTACAGACAACCTTGAATTCTGTTTTATCTGAGAACATCTTGTAAAGATAAAAGTTCAGAATACCAGTCAGTCAGTAATGATACCATTGAACAATATGGAGCTTCACAAAATCAAGAGACACTCTGAATTTATCTATGATTTCAAAGCCCCTTGAAGCAATTTGTTTTGCTTTATGCTAACCTCAGTAATTTGAAAAATGTTGTCCTAGATATTTGTTTCGATAATAAACAATTTTTACTACTGAATACACAAAATCCACACTTAAATCAGAGTTGAATCTGACTTCAAGTCCTCTAAGGAGGGCTGTAGTATTCTCATTCCATTAAAAAAAAATTAAGGTTAAAGAGTAGTAACAGCTGAATAACAGGAAAAAAAATAGATATTATTTGATCTCAAGAGCTTGAATTTTCCTCTGAATTAAAATTTTCAGACTCTCTATACATACATTGATAAGCCAAAGTGAAAATATTTACAGTTTCCTTGCTTCAGGCATCTTTCCAGTTCTCTAAGGATGGTACCTTAACTCTCACAAGTTGTATTCTAGTGGAAGTTTCTTTCTGGTTTTGTTGGGTTTTTTCCTAGTTCATTGTTGTTTGCAATTCTCTTGATCTTCACTGTGTCTCACACCTGAAGATTTAAATGTGAAATCGAAGTCAAGGATCAGAAGTTCTCCCCCAGCATGAGTAACAGTATATTTATTGTTTAGGATTGTCTGGGGTGTATGCCTGCTGTTTCCTGGTTCTCCAGACATAAAAACCTATGCCAGGCATGTAGATGTGTTGCATTTTTGTGGGTCAATACTAGAAAAACCCTCTTCTTATTTAAGAGAGAAGTGCTACTTTGTAATGGCAAACCCTAGGCCTATTTTAAACAAGTCAGTGTCTAGAATAACTCACATAATTAAACAGGAACAGAAATTTGGGGCAATAGATAACAGTACATGATGTACGTCAACAAAGACAAATGTGCTTGGGAAATTTCAAGGGCCATCTGCACATTTCAAGACTCTGTTAAGGAAGTAGGGTCTCATGGAAGTAGGAATTTGGGGTGGAAGCAAAACTTCCTAGTGAGTGCCTTAAAGGACAAAAGAAAGTCACAACAATCATTAACAATCAGTAGAAGGACATCCTCAAAATATGCAAAACAAACTCTACAAAACACACAAATAAAGCCAAAAAAAAGGCAGAGTTTGCTCCAGCATTCTCTTCACATTTAGGGATTGCTGCTACTCGGCCACTGTAAATTCTTCCTTACCTACCATGCAGACAGGACATTGTTTTAATTTACCATAAGATACATGTTGCCACTTTAAGTCAGGGATAAGAAAAAAAAAAACAACGTTTGATTTTTTGGTTTTGGTTTTTTTTTTTTTAGAACACATTTGAGTTAAGTAAATTTGAATATTAAACAAACTGTACATGCATGTGGCTTCTGGTACAGTGTCACCACATAAGAATCCATCAGCATGGAGTCAGGCTAACTTTGGATGCAGCATAATACACGCTTTCAACTTCATCACAGCCACAAGACAAGAAAGCTTTTCATTTATGGCACATCATCTACCTCTATAGAGTTGTGATAGGATGAGAAAATGAAGGCAAAAAAAAAAAAAAAACAGGGAATGAGTGCCTGCAGGCATGCATTCAGAGACAAGAGAAAAACACTATTTATTGGGGAGCTGACAAAGGAAGCAGCTTCTGCTCCCTAGCAAAACCTTTTAGAAACAGTCACTAGTCTACAACCAAAGCTCAAAAAAAAAAAAATCCTGAAAAAGGCTTAAAAAACATTTTCACTTAACTTCACTATGCTCCCTAGGAGATATTTTCATACAGAAAAGAAAAAAACAGTAATGATATAACAGCTGATTTTTCAAGACAATGCTCATGTCTCTTAACTAGTAATGAGCTGGTAAGTTTTAAAAAGCAAATCTAAAAAACAAGATCTAAAATAGGAATGAAATCTATTAAAGCTGGAAATCAATTGCATATGTTCAATAGTTTGCATGTTGATTTCTAGCAATATTTGCAATAATCTTTCCATTTCTTACTATGAAAAATCAAGTTTCAATAGATGCATCACATTATTCATCGTCTTGGTACAATACTTGGAGAAAACAATTCACTCAAGAATTAATTTCTTATGAGTTTAACTTGCTGATTTCTTCTAATGATTACATGTCAGAGACTGGTGTAACCATGAAGTGCCTGTAGTGAAGTCTTCCTAACCACAATCACATTGCCTGTGCTTGTCATTGTTGCCAAAGCAAAGCAGAATCCAGATTATCAAATATTTTTGTACATTCGATATCCTTATCCCTGGATATAACACCTGGGCAATCTCACAGTGTAAAAAATATGTTCCCTGTGTCCAACCTAAACCTATTCTCTTTTGATTTAAAGTCATTGCCTCTTGTTTGTCACTGCAGGCATTGACAAAAAGTCTCTCTCTCTCTTATAAATCCACTTTTACAGACTTCCATATAAGTCTGTAAAAAGGTGTCTCTGGAGCCTTCTATTCTCTGGGCATTAAAAACCCCAAATCTCTAAGCCTGCCCTAACAGTTGGTTCTATCACTAATGATTTTCTTGTCCCTCCTCTGGGCCTACTTCAGCAGGTCCCTGTTTCTCTTGTTCTAGAGGCACCAAAGCTGGATGCAGCACTCCAGGTGGGATCTCACAAGAGCAGAGCAGAGGGGTAGAACCACTTCCCTCAACCTGCTGGCCACACTTCGTTTCTTTTTCAGACCAGGGTATAAATGGATTTCCAGGCTGCCAGCACACACTGCCAGCTCATACACAACATGTTCCCACAAAAGCACGTGCTGCTGCACACCTAAGGTCACACACTTCTGGGTGATTGTTAATACCTCCCACCTCAGCCTACTTATGGCATTCCAAACGTGTATTGTAAATATGGCATCGTTCTGAAACCTCTTTTTCACAATCTCCCAAAACACTGTCCAAGCAAACTAATCTATTGTAATTTATAGGTCAGGTACTTCACACTTTAAACTGGACAGATTTCTTTGCCTCTTCAATTTTAGCATCTCTAACTGCTGTGTGTGTAAGATTCACCACCCTAATTATCTTCTGGTCTTCTGCTGCTTTTAACCATGCTATGTACTGAGTCAGAAATATTATTCTGGCATCACACAATTCTGTCATGCCTACTGTTCTCACACAGTGTTATGAACAGGGGACAACATGCAATCCCATAATTTTCATGGTTTTCCACTGACAAGGAAATTTACAGAAGTTGAACTAGGCACTGAACCCATTTGATTACAATATTTACACGGTGCTTTGACATTCAAGAGCTCATGTACTATTATTAACCAAGAAAAAAGGAAAAACTTCAAAGTGGAACATTTCTGACATTCTGAACTTACACATTTCTCTTTGTGCTCATGGACTTAAACCCTATTTAACTTACAGGAGAAAAGACTTTAATGTATTTTCAGTTATTATTCTCCTTACACTTCAATCCTGTTCCTCAGAAGTCTATGGATTTGAATATAGACAGGTCTTTTATCAGTGAAATATGTTGAGGCTTTATCATAAGAGGCATATCAAATAAACACAGAGAAATAGGGAAAACAAACAAACAAACAAACAAAAAACCCCACCAAAACAACAACAACAAAAAAAAAAAACTTACCCAACAGTCAGAAGACTTGTCTGCTTTCAAAAATTCAAAGTCCATTATCTGTTTCCTAAGAGATTTCTCCACAATTATGAATCTGTCCCTGACTGTTAGTCTTATAAACAGCTCATATACAATATCCTCAGGATTTCTTTATTCCTTGGTTACAGACAGCTCATGCTGAGCAGACTGGTTATTTATTCCAAAACTCCCAACACTTCATTCATTATAATGGCCAGTCATTTTGATGTTAGCATCCCCCTTTAAAATCAAGGCCCTGGAAACTTATTGATAGTGTGCAAAAACATACTGCAAAATTCACAGATGATAAGCAAACAATTGAGATCTCATTTGCTTGATGGAATTTAAACAAATTAAATAAATTAGAGCTCAGGTTTGATAGCTGAACTACCTGCTTTTCATGTAGCCCTTTTTCCTCACACTGTCCTCTATCCACTGTTCCTCAATAAGAAGTGTTATATTTTTTACTGCTATTGTTCATAAACAAAACCAAACCAAATAATTTGAGATGATAGCTGTTGAGAGTGGAACTTGAGAGGACCTTTCACAACCAAGTCTCAGAAAACTCACCAAGCCTAAATAAGACTTAGTCTCAGACTATTCCCCCTACTAACAAATCCAGGTGTGCTAGGGGAACAAAAACCAGCAACTGGTGTTACTTTACAGGTGTTGGACCAGGGAAGTTCTCAGAAACATGGAGAACATGGAGCCATAGCCATCATATAGCCGTGATATAGCCAAGAACTGAGTTGTCCTACTGTCATCAGAAGAAAATTCCATGACTCAGTAATCTTCCATCTTTTGGGGCCAGCTGACCGAAAAATGCATCCCCGTTTTATTTTTCGGGATAGAGCCTTCATTACTACAAAGTGGTTGTCCACGGTAATGAAGTTAACTAAGAAAGTGTTACTAATTAAAAGTAAATTAGTGTTCTCACACAGTCCGTATCGCAAGGTTAATTAGAACTGTTTCCTGAGGTACTCATTTAAGATTCAAAAAACCAGAAGATCTACAGTTAAATGTTGCTACAGATAAACCACAGGAATCTGAAACTTTACATTAAACGGACAAAGAAAGAAAAAATCAGGCACTTATAACTTTCAATGCAGCAGTTCATTCAGTTACACGTAGATCAGTAGTTAACACAAAATCTGAGGAACAGAGTAGTTTCAAGTGCTTAAGTAGTCTTTAATATTGAATTTTCTGGTTTTGACATCACAACACACAGAGTTTAATTGCAACAGAAACAACCCTGAAAATCTCCTGGGTGCAACTGTTGGCACTCACGGGTTCAACCAAAAGGATGATCCTCGCCTTTTTGTGCACAAGACCAAGCTTCTGGTGCAATACTTCACAGGCATAGCTGCTGCAACACTTCATAGATGCAGGTAGATGCAGTGTGTGCTACAGAAATATGGGCTGTCCTGAACCTGGGTCTCTGCAGGGCCACATACTCTTCACTTCTGAGCTCTTGGGCCTTTACAGCATTGTATAATATAATATAATATCAATTATTGCAGGTTTAAAATCAAGTGTAAAAGCAGAAAGCTATTTAAGCATGTTCATTTATTTGGGACGTGACCCATGGTAGATTCAACAGAAAATAGTTGTCAAGCAGCTTATTTCTTTCTTTCTGGTGTATTACAATTCAGAAGTATGGCTTGGAATGCCTTGCAGGTTTAATTTAATTACTGTAGCAGTGACCTTTTTATACTATTAACAAATAATCCTTTGTCCCTCTAGACTAGATTGTTTATTACATTTTCTGCCCACAGCTTAAAGCACATTGATTCCCAATTACCACTTTATAAAAGCCATCTTTTTACTGCCAAGCCATCTTTGATGCATGACTTTTCTGCCCACCCCCAAAGCGGTTATAAAGTACACAGGTCAAAAGAGGTAATAACAAGATTAATTAAAAGTTACAGGAAAAAACAAAGAGATCGGAACAAAAATTACTGCAACAAGGTCTCTGTGTACCTTCTACAGTTCTATTATCAAAAGACTGTTTATTGCCATAGAAGCTGTATTTTTATAGTGAAGATATTATTTGTCAAGAATGAGATGAGAATTACAATTAAAGTCATATTAGAGTGAGATCATGCTAGAGATACAGTCTTTGAAAGGATATCAAATGAGCATCATTGCTGTCCCAAAATGTAGTAGCCTAATATTGCAGTGTAATATAAATTTACAGTTACAATTTCTAATCACAAGCTTTCTCCCCAGGTGCCTAAAATTGACCTGGAGGAGGAAGGCAGGTAGACCTTGGTTATGAGCTGAAAGGGTCACACATCCTGTATCCCTTCACAGATTTTCTGTGGGCATCCTTAAAATCCTTCAACCATCAGGACAAGATTAGGTTTGCCCAGTGGCATTGGTTTGGGTGTTACCACATGTTTAAGAAGTTTCAGTGCAAAGTGAGTTTACCAGACCATCATAGATACCACAATTTCCAGACCATATAGTACTTGGCAATATTTACTATCCCTGCCCTCTTCCTGTGCTACAGCTGGTTGTTATGGAATAACAGCAACTATTCTGGAAAGGGCTCTTCCATGTCTTGGCCTTATCTTGAGCTACAACTACCTAAAAGGCAACAGTGCATTTTGGCAGGGATTTTTTTGGGCTCCACACCGGTCGACCATTGACTTTTTCATGAGTTCCTGGGGAAATAACAATATTTTTTGAACATCAACATGCATTTCCTAGGCATGTAATTATTACCTCTTCTTCCATAGTTTTTCCAAACTAACACATTTAATCTCTAAGTTCAAACAACACTACCAATTGTTTCAGTGTTTTTGCCTCAGAGCCAGTGCAAAATTTGTATCCCATCTTTATTCACTGTTTACAGAAAATTATACACTCAGTTGCATTCTACATTACTAAAGAATCCACAGTCATATTAGCGAGTAAATAAATTTCATTTGTCAACAAAAAAAAAGTAGAAAATTCATATTGAGCATAAAGTATCCCACAGTCCCAGATGGATCTTCACCCTGCAGACCTCAAGATGTTCAACAAGAACAATTGCAAGATCCTGCACCTTAGCCAGGTCAATCCCCAGTTTCAATACAGACTGCAGGGTGATCATACTGAGAACAGCCCTGCATGGAGACATTAGAGGCTGAAGAATTGGACATGAGCTAGCAATGCCTGCTTGCAGCCCAGAAAGATGATCATAGATGCACATAGGTGTGCATAACACCTGATGAGATGCATCCCACAGTCCTGAGGGAATTGGCTGAGGGTAGTGGCCAAGACACTCTCCATGATATTTGATGGCAGCCAGGCAAAGTCCCAGATGACTGATAAAAGGGAGATATTGTACCAGGCCACCCAAGCCACTCCAAGTATTATCCCGTATCTTCATATGTAGAAAAGTCCCTAGCGTGGTCTCTTAACTAGTCAAGGATACCAATGACTGCCAAATCTACACCTTCTATGCATATCTAGTGATATGCACTGAAGGCAAAATGGTCTCTCTGTCTTCCAGGAGTTTCTGAATGAAGCCTTTAGCTCTACATATTTTTATTCCAAATGCTTTTTTGGCATGCATAAACATGGTTTTAGTACTGAGGTCCAATACATTTTTCTGGCATTACTGGTCACGTGTTCCTGTGACACAATACTCGGTTCATTGGCTTAACAAGCTGTGTGTTAAACACCTCCTAAAAGGAGTGGATGAGCTTGTATATATACCAGCAACATGAAAAGATATCCATCACCCCAAAATGGTTATATATTTATCAGCATAGAGGATCAAATATAGGCTGGACCATTCAGTGGAAAGGCACAAAAGAAGGAAAGCATGGGATGTTGTTGATGATATAGTTATTTATGAAAGTCTACTTAACTGTCTATAAACTTGCTAATATAGCAAAACTGCACAACAATCTCAATCATCACTTTTTTAATCTATCACATCTACATCTTCACCTTGGAATGACAGCACCCTTTTGTTCTTATATGTTGCAATTCCAGCAGTAATCTTCGAATGGATTGATAAAGATCAACTATGTAAAGTCATGGTTTATGTTAAACAAAGTACATTAGCCACAGAACCTACACAAATATCAAACTTGATTATCAGATCCACCTCTTGGTGGGTTTACTGAATATTTTCTCAGGAACTGCACAAAGGCTCTAAGTAGAACAGGTGAAAAAGATCTTTTTAGTCTTGCTATCTGCCAATCACCCTTGCAGTCTAACTTAATTCCTGTGTGCCATTAGTATTGTATATAATGGGTAGCTCTTCTTTACTATACTTCTTAGACCTAAGACTGTACACAGAGCAAGCTTGTTCTGTGAAATGAACCCTTTGCTAAAGATCATGTTATCAAGTCTGTGAGAAAAGCCCACTGCACACCACAGCAGTCTGTATACTGTATGTACCTATAGACACACAAGCTCCATCACAGAGCTTCTCAGACTCATTCTTTGGTGAGGGATGGCAGCTCCTTGCAGGATCTAGGAAGACCTGTAGCAACCCAAGGGAACTTTCTTATTGTTCCAAGAGGATCATATTACAACAGAATAATTTAGAGCAGCATTTTGTGGGCTAACAGCAAATTCTGGTACGAAAACGCACAGCTCTCAGCTGTCTTCCTCACCAGTTTATTGCCTGCCTGAAGCCACACTGGCACAGGGGAACACATGTCCATGCCAGCTTCAGTTCAGCAGCTAACTAGTGCAGAGGACAGCATGCTAGCTTAAACTGTGAAATAGGGTCTGGGGACAGCGTAGACTTGGAACCATGCTTGTTTAAAAGCAAACCCACTATCCCACCTACCAAACGAGCAGTAAGCTGGTTATTTATAAGCTGTTCAGTTGCCACTGGAATAATGCAAACAGTCCACTCAAAGAGTTATGCTGCTTCATTTTGTTACTGTAGTCACATCTCAAAACACCTAAGAGACTGCTTCATCCTAAAGAACTAAATTGGCCTAAAAAAATAGAAAGAAATGGGATGTGAGAGTGCATCTTTTACTTTATCTTATGTGACATTGTATTAGATGACACATACCTTGAATGAAATTTAGAGCAATTTTGGATTTGAAATTTAGATAACACCATGTTCTAAGAACATTGATACATGTAAAAACATTACAAGTTAACCACAAAAGGACCCATTTTCTGGCCAAAGGAGTGGACAAAAGTCAGTTTCGTGAGCTTAACTGCAATGCAGCACCAAATGTGACTCAGACCAACCAACACTCCCTGATTCACAAAGAGAAGCAAAGAGAAAAAGGAGCAGCTACAGCTGCCTAACCCCTCCTCACCATCACACCAAGTGAAAAAGCAGCTCGTGTGTCTCTCCTGCACCCTTTTCCCCACTGCAGGGCAGAAATGGCTTTATTATTGATATGTCAAGCTTCAACAGCTGCTGTGCCAGCATCTCAGCTTGGAGTACTTGAGAGAGAAGCAGGAGGGAGAGCCAGAGGGGAAGGATAATCTCTGAAGCCACTTAATTTTCATTCATCTCACTGAAAAAAGAGCACTTATAGGAGTAATTTTAGTTTTCTGAACCCCTTTCTACCTCTGCCTTCAAGCAGCCTTTTTTTTTCCTCAAACACAAAGTAGTATCTGACTCTTTCTGTTCAATTGTACTACACCTACTGCTCCTTTCAGTACATACTTCTGTAATAAAAAAAATAAAGTTCTGAGGAGAAGCAAAGCCCTACAGCAGCAAAGCTGTACAGAACAGTCACCAACAAGTAGTTCACCAAGTCATCAAAGAGCTATAAATACTTGAGAAATCTGAGTAGCTTCTGTTTCTACCCAAGTTTGCCCTGTAGTTATGAGTCTAATTCAACTTCTTAGTTAAACAGCAGAGACCATACTCTCTTTCTATTATGCTGGCTTTTAAGAATTTAGTGATATTTTATTAAGATGCAGCTTCATCAACCAAAATATATTAATAACTGCACCAGAATCAAGAAATTTCCAGTTCATCACACAGCACTTAATTGATGCCATGTCTTCACAGAGGATCCTTTTTTCCCTTTCATTCTTTCCATCTGTTCACATGAATGACTCATTCCCCTGTCATCAAAAGAGCTCACATCTATACACATGAATCCAAAATTTTATCCAAAACATTTCTTCTAAACAGAAGAGTAGCAGTAGAATGCAACTTCCCTCCCCCCTGTTTTGAAGCAGTGTAAGGACTTTATTTTCTATCACATATTATTTCTTTGACTTCAAATTATAAACTATCCTATCCCTAGCCAGCAATCGCCATGACCATCTATTTCTCAAACCATATTCCTGAAGTGGTCTGCAGCTTCCACAATCACTCTGATTTTATTTGGTCTGACATCTTTGGTGGCTGATGCACTGAACTGGCTGTCTGACACACCCATGAGTTAACAATGGTCTTCTTCCACCCTTCTAAAATCTGTCCCTGCGAGAGATTACATATTCTGGAGTCACTATGCATATCTCAAAAAATCAACACAATGACACAATTAACAATGGTGTTATCTGGTCAGGAAATTTTTAAAGACAAACGAAATGCTAATTTTTCTGAATTAACTGTTTTACTGAAAAATAACCAATTGTTACAAAGAGTTTACTATATTAAGGACTCAAAATTATATTCATATTTTTTATTTATATACTACTCATATATAATACAATAAATGTAACCATTTAGAAAACACGTTTAAGAAAGGATATATATGCCAAAATTCCTACAACAGCTGCACCTCACTCAATGCATGATAATTTTCTCTGCCAAAAGGCTGAGTTCTGTGACCATCCAGCCAGGTCTCAACCACTTCCAGGAATGGGACATTCACAAGCTCTCCACCTCACTAATAACACTTTCTCTGCCTGTCTTGTAGAATATATGCATCAGTAAATGTCAATATTGCAATTCAGACACACAAAACATCAACATTTTCCAGATAATCATATTTTTATATTTTTTCCTCAGCATTAAGCAAAGTTTCAATTTTTTACATGCATTGTGTACAAGTTTATCACTCAGAGTCTGATCCTTAAAGCTGGGATCTGATCCACAGAGTTGTGGGCAGAGCAAGGTACAAGGAGTCTTGTGTGTAA